>WJFA01003866.1:0-11818 GCA_009870155.1 Pseudobourletiella spinata | reverse complement strand
GGCTGCACTTGATACAGGAATAACCCTGTCCGCTTGGAGCGTCTCGCTAAAAATCTAAAAAATCCTCAAGAGAACTCACCCAACACCATCGTTGATTGCTAGGTAGGGAAGCCTTTTTTTATTTTCCACGGATTCGAGCTATCCATTTGCTCCAACTCCCTTCATAATCTTACATGCAAGATTCCCTTTTCACTGTCCCCGTCCCCGTTGTACATCCCATGCACACCTCCTATTATGCTAGTAGACGGCGGAAGGGGAGAAGATCCTACTTAACGCTCTGTCTGTTTTCCACTAGCATATATACTCCTTTCTCACAAATCTAGGTCTTCAGTACTATCGATCAGTTCAGCTCCTGTTCCTCTGCTGCCTTCGTCCACCGGAACGCATAAGATTCGCTACACCCACGCCATTCAAATTTTGACTGAGCGCAAAATTATGTGCGGAAAAAAGTACAGGGGGAGACATTGAGCGTGTAAACCAGAGAGCGGAAGAGGCCACAAGAACGACAACAATTCATTTCAAGAATCCACCCACTTCATCATTCTCTAACTCCTGCCCGTCTAGCCCACCACAACAGCAGAAGATTCTCCCTCCCCTAGGAATACCCGGCAAGGTATGAAACTATCTTCATCTTTACCGCTCTCACAGTTTTATATCATCTCCTCGCAATGACAGCTATGGTAATTCGCATGTCCGGCTGAAGATCCTGGGGATATATAAGCCTCCCTATGACCATTCAACGGCTCAAACAACTGCTGATGAGAACTCTCTGCCCCCATTTACTGTGTACTACTAGTACACGAACAGATGACGAGGCCGAAGTTCCTTCCACCCACCCAGAGGCCCTGAACCATTCTCCAGGGCTCCCCTCAATCCTCCCCTTTTTGGAATGAACACAGGGACCAGTCCAAGTTTCCTACGGTGCCGGCTCGACAAACCCAAGCCGTGTTGTTGTTGGGAGGAAGCCGTATAGACTATGGTGTGAGGAGGTGGAGGAGGAAGCACGCGGAAGAAAATGTGCCTCATCGCTCCCTGTCACTATTGATTTTCTCTCTCTCTCTTCTATACTCACCTGTGACGACCTGTAATTGGACCTGGAACAAGGTGACTTGACTATAACTCCTCTTTGCCTACTGTCTCAATTCCGTGTCTGTACAGCGAGTTCCTCAGCCGCTCCACACACGGGAAATGCTGTCCCCTCAATCTTTTCCGCCTGAGCTCCACATTTCCCGAAACTTTCCTACTCGGATTAGCAGGAAACCTTGCTCACGGATGCACTTGCGAGCGGGCCTGTGTGTAGTGTGTGTATGAGGAAAGTGCCTTGAAGGGATGGAGGAACTTTGGGACCGCGGGCAAGCGTCACTAATAACCTCCGGTCAACTCCCTGAATGAGTCCACTGATGAAAAAATAATATTGTGAGCCTGTAACAATTCTAAGGAAAGGAACACATACTATTACTGCATAGTGTACACATTATCGGAGACCTCTCCAGTTCGTATGTATGCGTATGCGGTTAGTACGGCGACACATTATATAACAACCAATACGATTCTCACTCTAAATAGATGGTAGACTATTTAGGGTCCGTGCAACTAGCGCATCCTCGTTACGGGGTCAGTCACAAACTCGGAATCCGGAATTAGTGAAAGTTGAATGATTTTACCAGGAATAGAAAGAAAACGACCAAGATTTCTGGGAGAGGAAGATAAAGTCACCCCCGAAGATTCAGAAATACCCTCTTCTTCAACTAAAAAAATGTAATAGTTAAGATCTTTGAGGATTCGCTCACAGGAAATTCAAGAAAAGGATACAAAAATCCCAGGACTTCCTCAATAATAACAATAATACTGATAATAGTAATGATAATGATAATGGAAATCGAATATTCATCACAGAGTACATTATCAACAGCAGTTCCCTGCTCCTCTGCACGTGTACACAGGCTTGAGCCCGTCAACACACACGCACGCTGTCAACCTCATCGTAGATATGAATTTCCATCCCAAATATTATCAACCGAAACGGTAGGGCCCCCAAAGTGCTCCGGCATACACCCACGATCATATCCATATCTGCATTCCTGGTCACAAACTCCGTTTTTACCCCATTAAAACGACAAGCTGCACAGGGGCACGTGGCCAACCATTTTGCCAAACATTAGACGCTTTCTGATTGACACTCCAATTAATGTGACTGTCACTACTCACTACGAAACACAAAGGTTGACCCTGGATCCATTTCTACCAGCCAGCAGGGACCCCATTGCTCCAACACCTTTGAGTTTTGTCATTACATAATTCGTTCCACCTCGATGCATGTTCAGCTTCCCCTCATGCGGTCGTTTCAAGGGCCCTCACATTTTGGGATTTTCAATTGGGAAAAAGACATTCTTTTCACAGGTAGAAATTAAACTATTTCTTTGCAATTAAGGACATATCACCAGTTGGTATGGGGATAAAGTTATGAATATGGTCGCTTATCCCTGCGCATATATGCTCTTCCTTGCGAGTCACTAGACATTTAGATCAGCGGCTTCCCTTCCAAGTATTCCCACGTGCGATCTCTCAATACAGCGATCCGGCCTCTCAAAAAAGCATAGCATTAGCCAAGGATCACGTCCCACTGTCCCACTTTCGAGGCAGGAGGTGAAGTTGTCGAGTTTGAGCTTAATTTGTGTGCGGGTGAATCGACAGGCTCAAACAGGGCCTCTTTTCACTCACTAATAAAATTAACGTGAATGCGAGCATATATTTACATAGCTTTACAACGTCGCCACAACAATACCTAGGTCTGGCACAGATTGGCCAGCTTATGCGAAGGGAAAGTATTGCACCCCGTCCTGCAAAAGCCTTTACGGAACCATGAGTCCTGTAATTAAACCCTATTTCAATACACATGTACTTAATGACACGTTAAACTGTACGTGGGAGCCAGCAAGAACGGGATTAACCTGGTACTGCTACTATCATCATTATTCCTGCTCCACCACCTCGGTAGCCTGTTCCTGCTTTTGCTTCATTAATAAAAATAATAAACCCCTTTGCGTGAGCCTGCCAATGGCACGCACGACGAGCAAATAGCGTTCAGGTGTGAGGATCATCAACAGCTCACTATACTACTAAGAGGGACGGGATAATTTCTAAAAACTGGAAAGGCTGTGTCAGTCCATCCCCCGCCCTCACAAACACACTAAATTTTCAAAACAGTTCACATGAGTACTTCAGCTCATAAAGCAAACATCAATGAAATTCCACTTGAAATCACAATACACGTAAGTCAAGTACAGAGGAAGCCGGTCAAGAGCTTCCCAGCGGGGCTACGAAAATAACATTTAGCATAGGATCATGGATGACAAATCTTGAAATTGACACGAAAGTTAGTTCAGAACCAACTCAAAATAAAAACTATTAGTCGTATTGGTGGCGGCAGCAAGAGCAATAATAGCAGCGGCATAGTAAAGGGCTCATTCCCTCCATCGATCACGAAAAAATTTACAATCGAGTTCTTTTTGGAAATTCATGTCCAGAACAGCAGAGAGTTGGAGCAAATTTTAATGGCATCTCCATCAATGGTGGCCGTTTTGGATCCCTACCCAAAATTTGATATTCCTATCGAGAGTAATCGACATTGGATTCCAAACGTGCGCAGCCGGTTCATTCGGTCTGAACGGGACATCAGGCTTTCCTGGTCATACTGGGAATGACTCTGAACCACTCAATATTAGTATGTGATAGATTGTCTGTAGACCACATATTTCGCTAATCCTTGGAATTTTCACTGACTGAAATCAGACTCCCGGTTGGCATTTTATGGCCAAGAGAAGTTTTCAGCCTTTCAATGTAGCTCATATGACACTATCTCGATACCTTAACGCATTCAAAATTTTAAATTTTTAGCAATCATTAAATTGCTTGAAAAGGCTGCCAGAGATTTTAATGTTGTACAATTGGAAACACACTAATGAATCCAACATATCAAGGCGTTGAGAAATCATAGGCGATTCGACATTGGACGACGAATAAAAACAAGCTTAGTACCTCTTGTGATAGTATGCTGCCTTCCGAATGAAAGAGGGCCGAATGTGGATTACTCGATAATAGGACCATATTTTGGGTGAGAATAAAAATTTTCCCAACACGATGGAGAGACTCTTCCGCTTGGTTACGACATTGCCCACTACAGCAAGTTATTTTATTAGACGTAAGTTCCAGTGTCCTCAGAAGTTCGTCCCTCGGGAGGTCGAGAATACATCAAATTCTGCACATCCGAAGTGGAATTGTCGTAAATTGTGCAAAAAAAATCTTGTATTGTTTAGTAGTGGTTATTTACTATAAATTTCGAGCCCAAACGCACGTGGAGGTGTTGTACCATGGCAGTTCATTCAAAAACTTTTGCTAACTGTTCAACACATCCCCACATGTTCTCCCATCCGAATGGGCCTGGTAATCTTTTGACGCTCCATCGATCTCAAAAGTATGCTCTGCTGCTGTCGTGGACGTCAATTTCTGGTTGCAAAAAAATTGAATCGGGGGTAATTCTTCGCGTTCGATCCATGGAGTAAAGCCTGTACGTCTATGTAGTAACCAGACGTGCAACGAACTTCGAGCACTAGCTCGACTGGACTATTTTGATAAGTTTGTGCCGTACCTTGGGGTATTGAGTGAGAGTCATATATGGAACGATAAAAACCATTAAGAGGAGGAACAGAGGCTTGTTTTCGCTCTCTTTGCACTGGAATTCGGAACTCGGGTTCTTGGAGACAATGACAACAGCGCTTTAAAACTAAATATAAAAAATAATCATAATCATAATTTCAAATAAAAACACACAACCAGATGCAAACAGAAATGCTCTCCACACGAAATGTCACCCCAAAATTGCGCTCTTAGAATATTATTTATCAACTATATATTCTCTCTACCCTCAGAGTAGCATTAACACAATGTAGCTGCCTCACCAATTCTCACCACAAAAGCAAATCCAATTACGGCCTCGAGCAAACAGGGAGGTTGTTGGTGGTGAGTCCTAGTTTCGTGTTGTTGCACAAGCCGAAATTTACTCCCAAAATCAATACCTGCTATAGTAAGCGTGCTTCTCATATATATACATACATATATAACCTTGTGTACAGCACAAGTCCCCCTCAATATATCCCATATTCTACGACGACTAAAGATTGGAAAATCCCATCTCACTCCAAGTCATCATTCGTTGTACCACCCATGCCATCCCTCCTACTCAAATTGTCCCAATCCCAGAGATACAGATTAAGGAGCTAAATCTTTGGGGGGAAATACTCTAATGATACCTATCTAAACCGACAGTTACGAGTATGACAGCCGTCGTCATGGCGCCGCCTGTAGCTTATTGACACAAATCCACTCACACAAGATTAGCCACGGCTCTGAGGAATCCAATCTCGTACCTGTAACAACGATAACCATACAGACAGACGTCAAATGGACTCGTTAAGAATTCAATGGACCAAAGCGCCCGTCAACCGCATCCATCTTCCTGTCTCTTAATACTAACACGCTCGCCACCACATGCCGTACACATAAACTTGGCGGAAAATAAAGCCTATTAAAAGGTTCATCGCTCTGAGTCAATAGTGTACGCTCATTCCAACAACGCCCGCAGCTCATTTTCCATTAGTCGCCCGCTCACCAACTTCTCTCTCCTCCCCCCCTTAACGCTGTACAAGTAACTGAAGTACACGCTTGTGTCCAACAGACTTTCATGCTATCATGACCAAGCATATGTGCAATCGCTGGATTGTTTATGTACGGTTTGACCCTGAGGAGAGAGACAACGTGTGGCTGAGGAACTCCACTCCTCTACCAGCCTAGCCCCCCCCCCACCAGTCACAGACGTCATACTATCCAACCCCACCCCACCCATCTTAGCCAGTCTCTTTAACACATCTTCAGCTGGGAGGAGAATATTATTATTATGAGTAAGTGATTCCATACATAACATTCCCAACGGAGGCTACCTTGGGGAAGTTACATGTGTAGTACGTACGCATCACCGATCCACAACAAACCTCTCATCATTACCCGTCGTCGAGGGTAGATTAAAAGATTCCAACGGACTCCTTCAAGTGCGTCGAGAAAGTGCACAGGAGATATGCGGAGCTCCCAGCCACGGTTACTCTTGGCAACTTTGAAACGGGGAGAGGAAGGATAGGCCGCCACACGCGCCTTCCTCCCAAGACGCACGACTGGAAGAGTAACGTCATTCCTCACGTCACCTATATAAGGTCAATGCTCGCCGCCCTCAAACCGGGTATTCTGCGAGCCCCGAGCTTCAAAGCGCACAACTTCTCCACTCCATCCAACACAGAGCACATGGAACACTGACAAGCAGTGCACAGAGACGAAGGAGAGGAAGAATAAGAAGAGCAAGACAGATGAAAGATAAGAAGAACATGACAGCGACGAAGAAGAAGACGAGTACAGAGATTACACGTTGGCAGGGCGAAAGTATGGAATTACAATAACTAGCAACCCGAACATTTCCCTCACCATTTTCATAACCGTCACCATAGCTACGCATTTAGAATAGAAAATTGACCACGAAAGGGCCCAAGGAAAAGAGAAGCAATAATTTCCAAAGTTTACTCTAATGTACATTGATAAAGTCCGTAGGCTCTAGTTCGCAGAAACACACACGCAAACACGCGTACACATTTAAGTACATGAGATCATCACCATAATAAATTCATTTCCCCAGTAAAAGCAATTCTGCACACGAATCCGCATGGATATGAGAGCTGTGCAGTGGGGAATGTATATGATGTGTATGTGTGTGTACACACCTAGCTACGCCATTGATTAGCATTATGGATACCACTTACTTTCCCTCCACCCGCAACGCACGCAGACAGAGAGGCCCCGACGGTGTCACATCAGCTGTCACACTCACTAAATCATAACTTGGCGATAGAGATGAGCAGAGAATAATAAAAATCTAGTGTGTGTACGGGTCTGGTGAAAATGATAATGAAAGACATGGGGAAAACACATGTAATAATAATGTTAAACCATCGTCATCACCATCGGTTCCCCGTCAACGTCGCACATGTTCCCCTCCCCCCAGCCCCAAGTATATATAATAGAGAGCAACATACATACTATGAGTCTGTCCATTATGCATACAGTTATATTATTATAATTATTCAACGTCAATCCGCATCCAGAGAGGATCAGGATGCGCGAAACGTGTATGCGTAGTTCGTCAAAGTCCATCGTGGCACATGTGCAAACTAGCCCAATAAATGGGAAATAACAATTACACATATCAATGGATTTGCCATATGGTTGTTTGAGATAGAAAATACCTGGGACAGTTAGGAAATTTCCTTTGACATCAGTGCTACTGGCAGATGGACTTGGTCCGGTACTCCCGTCCCGAACATTATTGCTTTTCTTTTCCTTTTCCTGAAAACCTGTTGTAGGTACGTACTCCAATCATATCAACTGAGTTACATATCAAATGTGTACTATGCATGTGTGTTTGTGTGTGTGTGTGTGTGTGTGTGTCAATGTGCACGATCAAATTCTCTTGCTGTGATGCGACTTGGAGATAGATGCTTAGCAGCTCTTCATCCAAACACACACGCGTACACACACGTGGAGTGCTGGCGGCCGCAGATATATAAGTATATCTCTTGGTATGTGTATGTATGGTGGTGTGTGGTCTAACAGTACAGCGGGGGTACATTAATCGACATAATTACTTTCAAGTTCCATCCTTTCCGCTTCCCCTGATAGCTACCACGAACTATTATCATCCATACGACAGCAGTCGGTTCTAGTAATACTATTTACCTCAACATCATCGGCATGGAACCAATAATTGTTGCGACAACGGATGGTTGCTCCCTTTATCTCCGTTTACAGAACTGTGAGTGACTTTACTACTCACTATTAGGCATTATTATGGGCAACTTTGTATAGGCGTCTTACAAAGCTAGAGAGTTTGCATCGTTTACTTTTACCCCGAAAAAATTCATTTTAAAATTTTTTCACAGTTGTGATTAACAAAAAATTCCCTTTGCAAAATAAAGTCTAAAAATTTCCTACTCCCAGAATTTCATCTTTTTTTTTAGAGGAGACATAAATATGGATTTACGTACGACAGAGAGAGCGAGAGAGAGTCCCTAATAATAACTGTAGTGATAAATATCAAGCACAAGTGTTACGAAACAATGACAGAGAATCAAGATAATACTTGTACTGGATGGTGAAGCACGGCTACATTAACTACTACGACAGGCACACCAAGGTGAATATTAAGGCTACAGTGGGCCGATAAAAACGCTTTCTTTCATCCGTGATTTTCTGTGCAGTAATAAAGTAAGTGCCGTCTACAGTCTCATTGAATCCTTTAAACTGAAACTTAATAACAATAATAATAATAATAATAATAAGCGGAGGATTCGGTGGGGGTATCCCAAAACCATGATCATCATCATATAATAACTAATCATAATTGCACACATTTTCTTGACAATAAAGGGATAGGGATTAAGGAATGAGGCGAAGAATAATTATTTTTACAGAGAGAGAGAGAGAAGAGCAAGTATGAGCAAATGGGTTCTCAGATATTTCCCAATTTAACTGATGATGTCATCATTTCCACTGCTCTCAAAGGATTATTGCATAATAGCTTGAGTCTTACCCCCATTAGAATGCGTTCCCAGGAAGCAGGGGTGATAGTAATTATACAGAGGTTAGAGGAATATGCACGGCGTGAGGCCACTTACTTTTGCTTGAGGAATGACTTTTGCCGATTTCGGCCAAGGAGCGAATGATAGGAAGCCTGGACATGTTACTCGAAGAATTGTTGTCCTTTTTCTTCTCGTGTAAATGTCGATGGCGACGGAGCAGGGCCTCCCGTACCTTGTCCCGTGACTCCTGGTTCAGATGACCCGAGCTGATCATATTGTCCAGCACTAGATCCGCTATCTGGTCCAAACTTTGGGCCTCCATGTCGAGCATAACAATATTGTTGAGCAATAAACTTCGCAATTCAAACAGTGAGTGAAGTGATAGGGTTGCCACATGGGGTTTTGACCAGCGATTCCCACCCTCTTCCACATCCTCCTCGAATTTCACCCACCTGGCAGATGGTGGCAAGTGAGGGAACGAGACAAAAAAAGAAACAACAGAATCAATGCACTGGTTCGTTGAGCCTCATCGTTACGAGGATATCAACACATATGAGGGGAGAGGGAGGGAGGGAAGGAAGGAAGGGGACGGGGAATTGGGGAAATCAATAATGGATCCCGCTAACACACTTTCCGCCGCACCGGGTCACCAGGCCTGGACAGTGGACATCACTATCCCTTAGTATACATATGGTGTGTACAGGTCTTGAGAATCGTGGAGGCAGTGGAGGAGGAGGGGGAGGTGAACCAAATGGCCACGAGGTGACCTCGAACTTGGCCTGTAGGACAGCCGCATCGATTTACCAGTAAACATGTGCCCTTTTCCTCAAGCTGTTCGCCCCCAACTTGATAACTAGGCTACTACATACTCCCAGTTGAATACGGTAATTCCCGTCCACGCCATCCTTTTTACCACATGCCCCCCACCTCATCCTCCATATAAACACTTTGTACTACTCGCTGACGCCTATATATAGCCCTCACAAGGCTGCCACTACATCATGACACTTAATCCTTTAAAACCGGAGCAATACCAGTTTGGCACTGGTGGCGGCGGCGGCGAGGCACCAGAAAGAACTACAAATGTGTGCCGAAAATAGTGGTCCAAATCCATATAAGAGATCCCTAGTATAGACTACTGGGGGAAATTCATTGGAATTAAAGGTTACGTATTCGGCAGTCCCGCCCCGATACGTTTCCACTTCCCAACGCATACGCACAAGGGCAGACATACGGAATACCCGTGGTAAAAGAGGGCAAGAGTCCAATTAGCCAGGACGATGGAACGGGAGAGGGGTCATGAACGGGGTGGGGGCATAATAATGACGGGAATAATGACGCTTTCCCCAAAGCTACTACGATAACACAGCATACCTCGCCGTCTCCTTCCACTCCATGTCGTCCCCATGTTGGACCAGCTCCTCCATTTCCGAGAACAGTGGATGAGACTCATGGTTGCCATCATTGTCTGCATCTTCTCCCAAAATAAACTGGACCCGCTGAGCCGGGGGAGTGACTGGAAAAATGTACAGAAAAATCTCTCATTAGTTTCACATCCCAACTGGTCATCCAAAGGATAGCACACCGAAAGAGAACCGAAGAGAGGAAAAGAACAATAGACACGAGCCGTATGTAGTAACTATATGTATGATATCAACAGCAATCCATTTAATTGATCCATCGCACCAAAGTGACGCATAATACGCACGTCATTTGAAACAACTTTGCGCGATTCCTAAAAAATGCACACTACCATATCTACAAAAGAGTAGACAATAGTGAATCAGCTAAATAATAGCTAAACATAATCCTGTGGTGTACATAGTATCCAAGGCCCGTAGTACTACGAAGCCTCACCCGACATTTTCAGCTCAGCTGAGGAAAAGACTTGACATTCGGGTAGCCTATGACAAACTTTACTGCAAAATGCAACATGCTCAATGCACTATGTGGATAACGAACTGGGGCTTTTATATATTTACGGAATAATTAATTTAAAATTAGAATTAATGTGCACTTTACGTAAAAAAATCAGCACCATTTCCGGCTATTACGAACCAGTGAAGTAACTCTCCATTATTCTCTTATATACTCTCCGGCCCGTCACATTCGCAGCCAAGCACAAATTTTACAGAATTTTGCCGGACTTGGAAATGTGAAGTTGGAAATAGCAAGTGCCTGCTCAATGGTCGTCGTCCACAATACTACGTGCACCAAAGTTAGCCGGATAGCTACTGGCACTAGGCTGGTGATAGCTAACGGAAATAGATATCTCTCCCGTCATCACACCGTGGACAATAAAACTTGCGTGTCCACCTCATGGCTCCAGCGTCATCCCCAGTCCCATAATAATAAATAGAGCTGGTCCGTCCCCACAAAACTACCCATATTACCACTCCTGTCATCGGAATCAAAACAATCGTATACAGGGCTTAAGGCCATTATGATCCGAGTCTACTGCGTACCCCATACCATGTCACCCGCCACAACATACGTTCAAGAGCCGTCAGAAAATCCATAAATGACCGAGAGCCATTCCCGCGTCCTCCGCAAACAGAGATCATACACACATCTCATACAAGATAAGTGAAAGTGCAAATAGAGGGGGAGAAGGGGGGCGATAGGGAGAATTATATCTTGTCACAAACTTTAAGCGGAGTCTAATACCCATTGCATTGGGGATTGGAGCTCCAATCAAGGACGTCCCCGAACGTGTCTACCATACGGAAGCTCTATATGACCCCACACTTAATGCTGAATCATCAAACTTGAGCCATCCTATTGTGATGTAAAACGTAACTACCTTGAAAATTCTGAGCGGGTTGCTATCACTCCGCTCATCCTGCAGTGAATATGCAAGACAATGCATTACTACGGGGTACTACAGTACTGATCGGTGCCTAAATCTAACCTCACCGCCATGCATATCAAACACTACTTACAAATCGTAAAATGTGTGCTAATAGCGTGCATGCAGAAAATTCCTTTCCACACGTCCAGACAAGATCGAAAATCCCTGTAATTTCCCCCGTTAATTCACCGTTATTACAATGATTATGATAGCGCATATAAACTCATTGGCAGTGGTGCATACTGCAGTAGTACCCTTTATACTAGTTGCCGTCACAGTGATGCACAATCCC
>WJFA01003865.1:0-11819 GCA_009870155.1 Pseudobourletiella spinata | reverse complement strand
GTCGTCCGTGCGGATGTGTGCAATGAGGTCTATGGTTACCATACCACATGCACACACAAACACAACGACACAACACACGCATCCACAGCCTGCAGAGAGAAGTTTACACGTGTTAATCGCAGGTCTTTTTTTTGCATCTGTCAGGTTTATTATTTTCAAAAATCTGTTCACACCGCTACTCCAGGTAATGGATTATCCATTAAGAAATTATAATTCATGGGTCTCGAATATTTTATCAAACAATCGTATCCCCTTAGCATCATTTTTCGAATTTGCCACCCACGTATGTATTATCGTTTTGTAAAACTTAGTGGCATGATGTACTATCCAGTTTGGAATTGTGGGATATCTCGCAGCACTAGCTACTGGTTCATCATTTTGAAAAGAAACCAAATTTTTCTCTCACTCGTTTGATAAATTTTCGTTTCAAGGACTAGGCGGGATACAGTGCAGATGTTCGAAAGAAGTGTAATTTTGCCATTACGGTTTTAGCTTAGTGAGGATCGGCTACCAATTCAATGTGTAGCGGTTAAATATCTGCAATGCAGATGTTCGAACATAAAAACTGCCGGAGCTATCATCCTCGACTTCCCACAAGGGAGATTAACACATCCGAAGCCCTTCAATCTCAATCATCAAGCTCCCAAACTTCATAATCCCTTAAAATGAAATGCTTGCTCGTAGGTAAAGTTATCTTCGCAATAATATCACATCGCATCCGCTGAACCTCTTCCACTGATTCCGCATTTGTTAAAATTTTCCTCCATACTTACTAGGATTGGATTTCCCATTCACTCAACATAGCCAGTATCCGTCCACAATATTTTCAATATTTGATGCTTCAAACCTACTGCCCATGAGATTAAGTAGCGCTCCAGACTCCTGACTCATCAGTTAGTCACCTTACAGAGTGAAAACTTCAGGCTTGAAAAACTCCCAGGAACGACAACGACATTTAGTACATGCTGATCCAAAAGGGTGTTGTTAGAGAACAAAATATACTTAGGATTTGGTTGCTCCGCAACAAGTGCCACTTATTGGATTTTTTCAGAGCAGTTCTAATTCGGTAAATTGAAAATGGCATTCTTGCACATATTAATGTCCCTCGGGCGCACTACATGTGTGGCTTATATTAGCCCAGCTACAGTATTGATGAGCTTTTCGTGACGTCAACATGAACGTTCTTTGAGGCACATGTACATTATACAGAGGTGGGCATTTCAATTGCACTAGCACTTGCACTGTACTATTGGAAAAGCAAACCTATGAACTAGCACTACGCCGAATAGTGCAAGTTCATAAGTTCTTGAACTAGAACTATGCACTCTTCAGCTGTATGAACTAGCACTATGAACCAGCGAAAATTTGAAAATAATGTGCGCCCACCGGCGGAAAGTTTGAATTATAGTGCGAACAAGTTCAGCACTACTGAGAAAATTCACCTGAACTACTCATAGCACTCGGTACTACTATGAATTTTAAGTGCAATTTTAAAACAATTCATGTTTTGTTTGTTTGAACTAGTCGTATGAACTACAACTGTCAGCAATAGTGCAGGTGATAGTGCAGTACTGCACTACGAACTACCGATTCTGCCCACCTCTGCATTATACTATACAGTAGACATCTGATCTCATCTGTTCGCGCGGTTTTCGTGGGAGTTATGAATCATTGAGAAGGAGAAGAAGTTTGTGCAGTACCGTAGCATTGGTAATATACGTGTTGTACATTGTAAGGTGAGTTGCAGTGAACGACTGACGTTTCGGATTGTTTGTAAAAATTTGGTGCAAGTCTGAATTTAAGGACGATAAGTGTTCATTATTCGATAGATTACAATGGCTGCACCGGCGACTGGGTCAACCTCTCAGAAGCATAAAAATTTCATATCTGAGCCGATGGGAGAAAAACCTGTAAATGAATTAGCTGGAATTGGTGACACCTACGGCAAACGGTTGGAAGCTATTGGATTTGATAAAGTAAGTTTTCGTCACTATTATTATATTTTTGGTGGGATTGGGGTCTTTCAGAATATTTTCACTATTTTGAAATAACAGTGAACTTAGTACTATGAAACACTTTCCGTGGATTAAGTAAACGACTCCAGATACACGAAAATCTGAATTGCACTTATTTTACAAATACCGACACATTGGATTGCACGTTTGGCAGAGATGTAGTTCCATTAGACATTTTGGGTTTATTTACATTCGGTGAAGCCTCTTCGGTGGTCGAACTAGTAAAAGGAATCACTGACAATAATTGTATTTCTCAATTACAGGCCTACGTCGTTCTTGGCCAGTTCTTAGTCCTA
This sequence comes from Pseudobourletiella spinata, assembly GCA_009870155.1. NCBI lineage: Eukaryota > Metazoa > Arthropoda > Collembola > Symphypleona > Bourletiellidae > Pseudobourletiella > Pseudobourletiella spinata. The sequence continues at coordinate 9,508 of WJFA01003865.1, read as the reverse complement.
AAGAAAAATGAAGAACTATTTGTGGAGTGGCTGAAAGATGTAACGAAGGCCTCGGGATTTCATGCACAACAATGTTACAATTGTTTGAACGACTGGTGTAACAGCTTCTTGTGAACAAAAATAATGTAATGCCATTTGCAACTTGCAACAATCTTCCCGTGCAGTTTGGAATTTAAGATATTTTTGAGGTCATTTCCATTTTATGTACTAACAATGATATCGGAGAAGTGCGAATACTTACTTCTGTAGTTCGTTTGCTTGATATAGTGTGTAATGACACTTGTTTCGTCAATCACTACAGTTTTATCAAACATGGCTCTGTAAATAAGGTTTTAGTAATTTCTTTCTTAAATCAGCGATAATTTGTTGTAAATCCTGCGTGAGTTGTGAGCAACACAGAAGGGTGAAGTTAACTCTCCCTTGGCAATATAATTAACTGAAGCATAAATGTATTTATCGGGGATATTCAATTCTCAAGAGGTTTGTAATATTAAATGACGCTGTGAACTCATAATAAAGAGATTTAAGCACGATGTATAAAATGTGTATTTATAATTGATATTGCGGTGGGATACTTTGAAGTTCAAGTTACGTGTCTGAGATCGGTAATCTCGTATCCTTAGTCATCCTATTAGTAACAAAAATAGATATTTAATAATTTAGCCCCTTCTTCGTTAGTCTCCTGCTCAGAAGATGTTCAGCTCGCAATATTTGCTTGTATTACTTAGGTCCGTTGTTTCAGTTCATGTGACTGCGTCATTCTCCATTATGTTTCTTTATCATGCGATCATTGTTCTATGCCAGAACTCCTGAATGGATGTAATTTAAGCGTAGTTGAGACAGTGTAGAGATAGTAGTAGACCCGTGTTTCAATGAATTCGTGACTGAGTCAACGACTACCCACACGCCTCCATCAGTTGTGGTTTAGTAGTTACTAGTTACTATATGAACATCCTTGGAGGTGTCATCAGAAAAATCCGTTAGTTAGTATAGATAGTGACAGTGCGAATAAAAATTCTTTTGCATTTTCAAACTGTAGGACAATTTGCGCATTCTCAGAGGACTCAGAAACTTTACTATGGAATTATTCAGATGAACTATCCGTTGCACGATTCAATTTGATCCACACCATACCAAACCACATTGGACCGACCCAGCTATGACGGATTTTAAAATGGTTTTACCATCGTGTCAAGTATGCACATGTTATCGTTGGCCGAATATCTGGTGGCTTCGCTGAGCTATATTTTAATCGGGATTTATGGATACGTTCCAGCAGAGTTTGCACGGAGGTGGATTTCGCTTCCGGAAGTTAATGCAATCGTTAATGTGAGAAGAGCCCTATCAGCATTGAGTAAGGGAAAGATTTGCACTATCGGGTTAGATGAACTATTAGCTCATGTTTTCATGAATTGGAAAAAGCATCCCCTGACACAAAGACTGGGTGGCCAAAGTCTGATAACCGAAACCGCATGCTGCGACTATGAATGAACAGGCTACCGAATACATTTCGGATGAGTACGTTTAATGAGCTGCGTTTATCGAAATGCTTGGTCTCTGAAAGATTATAGGGGGACTATCTCACTTTTTCATGAGCTTTGAGGGTTAGTGTGAGTCTCAACTCAGTCCCATTAACGATTATGATAAAGAGAGGATCCAGGGCTCTGCAAGGGGGTCATGGATTTAGAAGTACATGAGTAACATTCTAGTTACCGACTTGCGTGGTAAAACAGCAAATTTTTCACTTTTATATTGCTTTGCCTTACTTTTTCAAAGGGGGGAATGCTGTTGCGCTACCTCAGTCCACCATACGCACCAATTAAAAAACGTTTACATAAATCTAAATATCTATAGGTTAATAATTTGATAGCCGTCATGAACTTCATGAGGAAGTGTAATTTATTTGAAAGTTTATCAATTTTTTCGAAGTAGAAGAAGACCTAAATGTTCTTTTAAAAAATCGTACGATTCTTGATGTTCTGACACATGTCTGACGCTAGAGTCGTCAAAGAAATTTTGGCTTCATTTAACTCTAGCGTTTAGCTTTCGGTTTATAGAAAAAAAGAGAGCAAATGTTTTGGCCTGTAGCATAGAGATCGATGGAAATTTATTAAGTCATTTCGGCCTGCACCCGTACGGAGCATTCATGCATAGCGTAATCAATTTGTCCGGGACCCCTGCGTAATATAGACATTTTTAGGTTTCTATATTAACATTTAGGCGTAAGTTGGAAGATAAATATTTCGCCTAGACACCCACCAACCCCATTCTGTAGCATTTGAATGGCTCCTTAGGCCAAAGTTTTACTGATTAAGAGCCTAAAACAAAAAAAATAATTCGTGTTACGTCTACATATCCAGGGTAGGAATCACTCGCGGCATATTTTTGTATACTGTGTTTGACTCCCTCCACCCTCATTTACGCTGAAACTGTGAACAGCCTATAATTCATATCAGAGCATTAGAACATTAGGAGGTCCAAATAAACACGATTCAGATTTACAATTCATGATGTTGTGTCTATAGTTTAACTTTTACGTTTGTTTTCACTTAACGCCTGTTTCAGTTCACGGGAGTTTTCAACGATTGCATTTATACAGGTTGCCCCAGAAGTATTTGTCATGCTTGTTTTCGCTCTTGAACCTAAACGCCTGATTGCAGATCCATCAGTTTGGAACCAATCGAGACCTGAGTCTTACGGATTTTGTTTGGTACCTTGCTCTATTGTCTCGGTGCTGCGGTTCCTGGTAAATGGTAAAAACCACATGGTGTTTTTAACATTACCGTATGTGAAGCAGTTTTTCGCCCGTTACTCCTAAACCAGGTGGCGCATAGACATGTGCAATAGTGCGTTAGATAGGTATTTTCCTTCTGCTTCAGGTCTAGTACAGCGCTATTCGCCGTACCTGAAGTCCGAAATATCAACGCCTTCAGCGTTTGGCCAACACACTGCATGGGAGGATTGTGCAACAAGGTAAGAGCCCGCTAAGACGGAAACCCTCCCCCCAGCCAATTTCTATGAGTAACTGAACCAGCGACTTGTACCTCTCCTCTTGTGGCTTCTGCGATATGCGATGTCCCTTCCAAAACGCAGCGTACTGTATCTTGCAGTTGGACTGACTAAACTTTGATTTTTTCAGCTGTGTTCCAGTAAATGACGTCTCAGCTGTTGGAATGACGTACCGACCAAAATCATTTCACTATTAAATCAAATTTTACTCTACGAACTAAAACAGCTTTTGAGATTTAATCCTGTCTGATGATATCTTTATCTCCTACTAAATACTTCACTCTTCGCTCACTGTCATAGCCATCATTACGTTTAAATTTATTCAGCGTCGTGTAATTGCCTTACATCAGTCACATAAAGTCTAACACACAAGACGATTACACGTAACAAAAAACGTACCACTCTACGTGGTTGTGCATGTATAGTCATTGAAAAGGGATTGGTTGGAAAACTGAAAGGGGATTAGAGGGTTAGATCACGATAGGAACAGAATTAAGCGCAGCCTCTTCGCTTTAGATCAGCAGTCACGTCACAACAATGCAACGAGACGCGAGCCTTTTGAGGAATTGAAATCGAAATGTGGCCTTGAAAAGTTTTGGAGTTCAATGTTTGTAGAGAAGAACAGAGTTCCTTCTTCACTGGGAAAATTTGCTGAGTATAAAGATTATAAATGTTGAAAAATAAACATGAAAAATCCTTAAGTGCTTATCGCAATGCATACAACAGCTTTTAGGACAGCGTACTCCAGAATTACTGGCGTTTATGTAATTTTTTGTTTTTCTCTACAGCTCTAATTCCTGTACTCTCAGATTTAATCCCTAGTGGTGAAGTAGACTACTTTTTGAATATTACAGTACGTCGTAAAATGGAGAATCGAAGAATAACCTTGACGTAATTTAAGTAAAACAGTTAACAACTGCCTGCATTTCACACCCTGCAGTCACCTGCAGTCACAATTAACAAAATTCCCATGATTTCCACTACAATGAACAGAAACAGCAGCTGTAAGCTAGCTCTAGCACTCCAGGGCAACTCACTGAAGATTCTGACATTCTGGCTTGCAATTTTTAGGTGTACTGTACACACTTCCCAGGAAGTCATACCCAATCCCCTACCAAACCCACACACCGTGCCGAAGACAACAAAGGAATACGTTTTTTCTTTGATTTTAGAGCTTAGAACACGTAGGATGCTATCACAAAAGTGTGTTCCGGGTCCGGAATAATTGTTAAGCAATCTAAATCATGCTTCTAATAGCTGCTTCACCATTACTCTTCGCGTACCTGTGCTCAGAAAATCTCATTATCGCTCTATAATTAAGTGGCGGCGGTTGAGCAATTACTACATTGCTCAGAATAGGATACTTTTTGTTGCTCCCATGCCTTCGGCATGTCAAACCAAGTAATAGTACCGCATTTTATGAGTAGTATCGAGTCCTTGTGACCGCATCAATTGAAATCAACGCAGCTATTCAAATGCATATTACTATCACACAAACTTGTTCCCTGCTTTGGCCGTCACCCCACAAGAACTTGCTTTTACCCTCAAATTAACAAGTTTTTTTTAAAAACTTTATTATATAACAACAGCTCCGGCTACATAACTTTTAACGCAGATCGTCACCATTTTATGCTGCAAGTGCAAACTTGTCAACATGTGAATCGTAATGCATTCACGAACATGCTTCTTTGCTGTAAAGGCTCAAATAACTTCACACCGTAGTAATAGCTTTTACGCCTTTTTCGCTATATTTCTGCTCAAAAATATAGTTCTGACCATCAACATCAGCACAGATTTTCACATTAGGAATTTCCCTGGTGCACTCAGCCTAGTTCTTGGTTCAAGTTCGTGGAAATGGTGTTATAACCTACGATTGCGTCTACCATTCGATTTCAAATTAACACATTGTGCAGTTTCACATGTTAGTTATACGTAATTTACCCTCGCTGTCCGTTTTTAAAAACATGCACGAGCCTTTTTACTTGTTGACGCATGCTTTGTAGTGCCCGTAGCAGTAGTAAACCATGGCGAATAAACTGGATATAGGGTACTTCCGAGCCGCAAGGCTTTAAATTGATGTGGCGATACCCGGGAGCCCTTAAATTTTTAATGGCCTGTTCTCGTTGCTTAACTATCCGCTTGAATACCTCACGGCTTGTCGTGATGTCATGACCGAATGACGTTTACAAGACAGCACAATTACCAAGGTCCGACCTGTGTGTAGACTTACAAAAAATGTGCGAGACTACGTGTACCACCACTATCCTTACTTAATACTGTGCTCTTGGGATGCACTCACTCAGTTCCGGCAGGCCTGACCACATTTACTACGACTAATTGTCATATAGCCCATCCTTGCCTCAGTTGCTGTCAATAAAACATAGTGTTATTCACTTGTGATACAATAAAGGTGGCAAGATTGCTTGCCAATTTCTCACATTTATCTGCTCGATTCCTATAATAAATGAACCCGAGTCCTCTAAACACGAAGGATACTGTCAACCACGAAGTTTCTGACCCATCTCTCACATATTAAAGAGGGGAAATTCGTAATTCACCACTAACCTTGCACTTATTTTCCTGTCTTTTTTGTGAACAGAGCATCCTCAACTTATTGTTATTTACGTTGCGGGAAGCAAACATTGGAGGGATTTTGGACTGGCACCACACCGTGTATTTATTCCTTGAGGTTAGCCTGTGTCCAAACTTAATACCGCAGAAATCCATGAAGTTCCCTTCGGTCAAACGAAGGTCTCCTGAATATCATATAGTCTCTCCGCATAAATTTCCCATGAAAATCCCAGATGACATTTGATCGAGGGAGTTTTCCTCACACGGAACGGAATGTAGGTAACGTACGGAGTAAAAATTACAAAGTTTTATTGGGTCAAGGCTAGGGTTTTCATGATAGCCACTAGAATAATTGCGTGCATAAACAAAAGTCTTTCAATTCCAACTGCACCACGGCCACTACCACCACCGGTATCATAACAGCTACCTCATGCTAGTTTAACAAGCTGTTCGTCTCCTCTGTACTTCCCATCCCAAGGAAAACAAGTTGGGGAAATAATGAAATGAACCGAAATATGCAGTTCGCACATAAGTTCCAACTACTTATCGCAACGCCCAACTCAGAGCACTCCAACACGAACTACGCACACACGACCCCCTCGTATGCAGCGCTAGAAAAAATCTTGAAAAAAATCTCCTTGCGGAATCACCTCTGCTCAAGGTTTTCGCCATGAAAAAACAACTGGAGTGTGAGTGAGTGGTACAGCATCAGTCACATCGAGATCACGTTTCGCGTATTATTTTTATGAATGTGCATGATCCTATCTCTCCTCCTCTGCATATATCCTTCATTTTCGATGGCACAGGAACCCTTGGCAGACAGGAAAAAATCCGCGCCGTGAAATATAGCGGGGAATAAAAAAAGTTCCTCCCCACATACCTCCATACCATCTGCCTAGTCCAGAGTAGAGCCTATTCTCAAGGGCGCTTCCCAAAGGAGAGCCAAGGGCAAAAGTACTTTCTACATGAGGGGCTGAGTTATTTTCAGCCTCAACGCCCGCTACGTTCCAGTCAACAGGATGCCCCTTTGGTGTTGTCATAGTTAACTATTCACATGACTTAACTTTAACTTTAACTCTCGCATGAAACTCATGATGACAGGGTTCTTGGAAATTCTACGAGTAAACTATTTACAAAACTTGATGGTGAAGATGCATCGTTTTGTTGTCAAAGGAGAAATCTCTTCCAGCTTCCCCTTAAAAAGTGTTGATTCACGAGAGTTTACCCGCCCTTAATCATGAAAAGGGACCCTAGAGCACAGGTTATTGCATTCAGTAAAATTATTTTGCTGGATAATGAGGGGTGGATACATATTTTTGTAACATGATAGTTCTTGCTTCTATCTCGCAGGTTCATAATACTAGATTCTTTCAATGCATGCAATTTCAAAGCTATGCGGCGGCGGTGGCTGCTGCCGCCGCCGCTGCCTCTCACCCCACGTAGTGTCCCTTGCAAACGGCGAGAGAGGTATAAATCTCAAAGCTAAAGAGTGGGTTTAGTATAATGATGCATGAACTGCATATATTTCTGTGGTTTGTAAATTACACCTGTTCACATAATTTGTAACTTCCTACTGGGAGTCAGTTGTATGGGGAAATGGTGAGAGACACTGACTGCGTGTAAAGATATGGATGCAGGACATGAGGAAACTTGAGACTAAAATAATTTACAAGGGGGTTAACGTATTGTTATACTCCTGTGTACTGGGCATGAGCCTCGCAACAATGATAATTACAATTAGTTCCCATGACTGACGCCATCTGACTGCCATTGTTGGGGAATGCTCCATACGTCTGTGTGTATATCCTAACCCCCTCAGGTAAGAAAGGTTTACAAAGTGGAGAGATGGGGAAAATCTACATACGATTCTTGGTGGTAATAGCTTTCTGTGTGAGCGTTATTCTTGCGTTGCTTTGGTATGACTATTACACGGTATAGGTATCGTGACTGAGTTCCCCTATGTGTACCCATGCCCCTGCTGGTTAACCAAGAGGGATGGGATACTTGTGCATTTTATTAAGGCCACCCCCGCATGGTTAGCTACACAAAGTTGAGCGACTGTGTGCCGAGAGCTCTCCTATCCCAGCGACGGTAGTGGTTTGTAGTACGTGTTCCTGAGTGCATGTGTGCGTATGTGTGCACTGGTCGAAGTGCTCATGTTGTTGTTGTTGTTGTGGACACGGCCAGCAGCAGTCTCCTTCACGTCTCTCTCCTCCCTGCAGTAGTTCGCTTTCACAACATTCACTGACGGCGGAACGAGAATGAAATCTGTTTTTGTGGCTAGGGCCTGCTTGTTCCTCGTGGAAACTGATCGTTTTTACTAGCCCTTGTTCTGAACAAGTGATCCCCCACAAAATCCTGTAAATGGAGACATCATGTGTAAAATTCGGTTGAAATTCTTCATCTTCCTTCTCAGTCTATCCTCGTCGTATGGTAAGTTGTTAACGGAAGACACTCCAAACTTCCCCCAGTACATCATGAATTACTTTGCAAATTCTTCGCGTCATCGGTCCTCCAGTTTTTTTTGCCAGTGCACTTTGTTCCGCACCGTTGTGTCAGTTATTGAGCACGGGAGTGTTTTTTCAATAGCCGTGGAAATTCAAAATTTGTCCGCAGTGAACTGTGTATGTGTGGACGTCCGTAGCGCGCGCTCTCATCCTTACTGGGAACGGCTCTTCTCACTCTTGTTCATGCGCAGTGCAATGGTGGAAATCATGGTTGAGGAACTATATATGATAACACATTCACGGGTTTGGAAAAATCTTCGATCTCACAGGATCTGTATAGCCTGAGGAGGAGAAAATTCTATTTCCTGGATTCTGGCACATTTAGCATGGTGTAATCTTTGGATGCGGTCCGTACTGCCTGTGGAAATGGTAGAGATGCCTATGTGGTAGCACTTGTTCAAGGTTCTCCACGTATATTCCTGTACATGGGCGTAGGGTATATGAAGGAGCAGTGGCAGTAGTAGAGGTCAGAGAAAAACAATACTTCATTGTTGCTAATATGTAGCTACGAGCCAGGAGGTTTATTATTATTATTTGCTACAATAATAAATCCACAACCTTGATCAATCTCAGCTCACTCATATATGTAGCATCCAAAGTATTGTTAGGGTCGGTAGATCTCACCCATGGTGATGCGAGAGGTAAGATGTGTTGAATGTTTATGATGATGATGGTGACTTCACGAAAAATTCGATCAAGGTGGATGGCTACTGCCCTTTTGCCTTTTCAATATATTATATGGTATAATGATGAGTGTGAGAATTTGTATGGTAGTATTCAAGAGGGAGGGAACTGTTGTTTTTTTTCAATTTTCTCCACCATAATTCTTTACCATCATGGGTGTACCTCCTACAACAGTACAAAACCAATGGTTTTTCTTTTAAAACCAATTTGCCGTTCTCATTCACACAGGATCATGTGAAGTCAGAGCACTGCATTGTGACAATCCAAGCTAAGCGAAGCTTACAGTAATCAAGATTGAAATGCGTAGCAATGCCGCGAGTAATGTGAACTAATGTGTGTATGTGTGTGTGTGTGCATGTGTATGAGCGCGGAAAAATATTGTGTGAGCATGCATGTGTTTTTTTCTGAATACTTATCCTGTTCAATCTTAGCCTCTGTATAGCATCTGTGTATAACCAAGAGTTAACTTCATCGGAGATAGGGAGCCCCAGAGGGAGAGAGAGCAGAGGAAGGAGAGAGAGAGAAATCTAGGCTTCTGCAGTCAGTCAAACGAATCGGAAAAATTCCCAGTGAGCGTGTAAGATAGTTTTTAATTGGCGCTATTACGAGGGGTAAATAAGAATGTGGGATCATGGGACGACACTGTCTGCAGAATCAAGGTGTACGGCAATAATAATAATGGTGAGAGGGAACATTAGTGCCTATAAGGTGACACATACTACTCGAGTTAAGGAAAC
>WJFA01003864.1:0-11820 GCA_009870155.1 Pseudobourletiella spinata | reverse complement strand
CCCCACGCACGATTGGGCACTCCTCCAGCCGTTCATGCATGGCAACTCAACTTACAATACCCTCCCCAAACAAACAAGCACACACACACACACACACACACAAGTGTTCCAAAGTCCCACCAAAAAAGAAAATTAACAATGCATATTCAGTAAAAGTCTTTCATTCAGCCATGGCTACAACAGACATTTAAGTTCCAGCCATCTTGTCATAAGTCAGGTCCTCTTACTCACGTCTGTCAACACCTTACCTAAGCTACTTAGGGCGCGGTGTGGAGGATATAAAATCTCACCTTCCCACTACCCACTCTCAAAGCATAACAAACAGACACATTTAGCCGCACATACATTTATAGGTCTCACAGATTCTACTATTGTGCGGGTGAGAGTGTGATGGCGAAGGCACTTATACTATTAGGAATCCCATCCTGCTTCACCGGCCAAGTAGTTTCCCCACGCACCAGGGTAAGAAGTGCGAATGGGAGGAGTTCCTCCGAACTACGTTACATCACTTGATTTAAGCCTCCCGATGCAGTGGGATACTTTTTGAAGGAAATCCCAGGCCATAAAACCCCTCAAATAGCCCGTGTGAATTCAAAGGAGTCAATGTAGCAGACAGAAATTGCTCCAATCCCCCCCCAAACACATACACGCACACGTTCCGCACTCACACACACACACACTCCCTCCCCCTCTACCGATAACTTATGGGAGAGGAACATACCTGGAGCTGAAGTTGTTCCGAGATGGATGATAGAACTACCAAGGACGGAGTGTCCAGCACGCCGCGGAGCTCTTTGAGGTAAGCTCCAAAGAATGGAACCACAGGGCATGTTGGGATTTTGAGAGCCCTCTGCAAAGCGGCCTCATACTCGGGTGCACTCCACTGAAAGCTGCCATTTCCTCCCGTGGTATTGTTACTCGTGCTACAACTACTCCCGCCGCAACTCCCACTGCCACCGCCGCTCCCAGTGACACTTCCCACGCATCCCGTAATGCTGCTCTCACCCTGCTCACCCTTCTCACCCCCGTCCAGCCGCTCCCGCTCACCCAGCAAGGCTGACGTGAGGACATCCAATGTTGGAACCACATCCTCCTTCTCGTGCAACGATAGCCAGAAAGGCTTCAACTTATTTGACCTGGTCAAGGAAAAAAGAGAAAGAGACGAGTGTTGGACACATTTGAGATGACGTCATCACTCCCAATAATCAAAATCCCATCCATCTCCTCTGGAGGACACATCTATATTGCACGGTTATTTAAATCAAAAGCTAGCTAGGGGGGTTACCTGGAATACAATGTCCCGGGACAAGGGAGAGGCCGTACACATTTACATGGAAAAACTTTGCAATAAATCTACGTTTTGTAACAGTAAAGCATAGTTTTAGCTTAGTGGCTACAGTTTTTCAATGGCAATATTACATACTTAAACCTATGCATACAGAGATTGTAACAAATAGTGTCTGGAGGGCCTGCACATTCAAATAACTTTCATCCACGTTGAGGGTACGTCGGCGGAGTTCCGTTCGGAAAGTTGGAGCTCCACAGCTGTTCTTCCCTCCCTGAAGTTTGGCCTGCCTGGATTCATGTAAAATAGAGCTGGGGTTCCAGAGCCATAGAGGCAAGTAGTTTCCGTCGGCCTACAACTTGGCTTTAACGGCTGGAGGCCGAAAGAAACCCCTGCCTCTACTCCTCTGCTTGTTACATTTAGAATCTTTCTTCATCAGCCGTCTTCCCGTTAGCTTCCTCCACCTCCACCTCATCATCACCATCACCATCATCAATATCATCAGCAACATCTTTTTTTTCCCCACTGGGATACCAGTGAGTGGAGGAAATTTTCGGTGAACCAATTAAACCCACTTTATCCACATGAGACTCCGGTGGACTCGGAGATGGGATGATGAGCGGGATGAAACACCCACGTAGTCCACAATCCGCGCACTAACTCTATACTTACATATATGAGTACACACAACTTACTCCTGTATTATTACAAGTGGAGAACTTTGAGAGTCGTACTCGGCTCCACACAGGCACACATCATACATCCACAACCATACACACCATACATACTAACCTCCACGCACACACGAACATACCATACATCCGCATTCACACACACAAACACACACACTTTAAAATACATATCTGATACACATCTGCACACACTCATGTACACACTTCAAGTTCAAACCATTGTTTACAACATCCCTGTGCTACTTCCATCCCAATTCTATTCTGTCTCCACACACACACACACCCCTTCTAAGCCAAGTAATATTATAAACTTACATATGGAAAGACATGTAGACGGGTTTTAATCCAACCTCAAAACTCTAAATCCTACAGCTGATGTCCATTCCGCAGATGGCCCAAATTGGCAGGGAAAATTAGTTTCTCATCAAACAGAGGGAAAAGGTAAGTTGGAAAGACACACACACACACACATACACAGGGACGAGGGAGAGAAAATGGAACAGAAGAAGAGGTCAAGGCTCACTTGAGTCCGGCTATAATCTCTACGGCCGTTCCGAAGGCGCCCAAGTTCCAGGCAGTGCGAGCCACGCGGAGTAGGCAGGACAACATGGCTTTCCGCTCCTCATGCGTCGGCGGCGTCACCAACAAGTGCGTCACCCACGAGCTGATCTAAACCCAAGAGAGATAGAGAGAGAGAGGGGAAAAGGGGAATTATTACGCTTTGAAGCTTCCATACATAACATTGATAATAGCTGTAATGATGATCCGTAGGAGAACCGCCTCGCCTAAACTTCGTAGAATCACATCCCATGATGCATCATTCATCGTCTTTCTCATCCTCCTCCTCCTCCTCCTCCTCCCCCTCCTCATATCCTTGCTAATCAAATAACCAAGCTAATCATTTTGCAAGTGAACAAAGGCGGAGCCCTGAAAACTAGCCCCACTGCTCCATGAAATTCCATTACGATGCTGTAATTAGAAACCAAAGCGAGCGTCGTCACGGGCAAAGTGGGTCGGCTTTATTAGAATGTTGTGTGGGAGCGTCTGTTTTCCCCTAAGTCATTCCACCATCACCAGTGGATTCTCCACCGACCTAACCGGGGCAGCGGCTCAACCACATCAACTCTATGTATATATATATATATATATATATATATATATATATGGCATCGCGGCGGCCTGAGCACAACTGTACATTAGTGAGGATGAGTGGGGTGGCGTGCCGGGGCCGGTACATTACCTCATTGAAGCGGTCGATGAGAGCGTTGACACCTAGTTGATTTTGACTTGGCTCCCCTGCCCCTTCGCTCATACTCAGGTCCATGGTAACGTGCCGGAGATATTCGAGCGGAGCCACCTGAACGTCAAGTAGTACAAACAATGGGTTAGTCTCTCCCCACTCCCAATGTCCTCAGTTCATACACTCACAGGGCTTTCCCTCCACAGAATGAATCACCCATCTCACACTCCTCAGTTCACAAGACATACCTGACAGAAGAGCTGACTTTCAACATCCGCCAAGGCTAGGGCAACCTCCTCCGGGTAATGGAGCACTTTTTCCAGTTGCTCCAGTTCCGGACTCACCGTCGCCCGGATCTTCCATCTTCGCTTTTGAGAATCTTAAAGTAGGATAATAACACAGGATCCTTTAAATTACACATCCCCCTCCGCCCAGACCACGTTTCCAATTTGCACGGGAGGATTTAAGCAAGCCCTTCAACAGTGAGAACGGAGTGTGTGCTCAGCTGTGAGAGCCAGGTGGATGGGTACGGTTCCATGCTACCCGGCCGCTGGGCATCTTATGTGAAACTCATGGGATCGGGTTCCCGCAGCAACGGTATTGCCATTAATGCGGAACCGTGGGATTCCATCGTGCCCACAACCTCGGAGGCTCGCGGAGGAAATCTTGGTTCTTCTGCGAAAATCACCTCCTTGCTGTATCAATCGGTAACTCATACATGGCAGCAGGGAACAAGCCCAATAAATTCCCACAGTATGAGGGAGCATAGGGTGACCTCAAAGTTTGACAGGCCTTTTGACTCACTACCGTGCGGCCTTTGCACTGGGCTCCACCTCACTCTCACAGTGAGTCAGCTCACGACCAATTGCTCATGTAGGACAGGAGAAAGTGGACGGGAGTAAGATGAGTGTGTATGGTGAGCATATTAAAACTTATCGGGAGATATTATATTGTAAAAATAAATGTAGCCCGGTGGTCTTGAGTGCCACATTACCAGTTTCCGAAGAGGGGGGATGAGGCTGGAACGTAAAGTCATCGAGAAAATGCGTGTCCATTTCACGGAGTAGTGCCCATATGGCCCGTCCCGCCTCACGAAGTCCACCCACGGTTCCCAAATGACCACATGAAACTCCACATGAAGACCCGCTTCCAACTGGAGGGACGAGCAGTGACCACCGTGTTCCTCGAAATTCCAAGATCAGCCTGTCATGGTTCCTTCCACCGCCTGCTCTCCACTGTAAAACAGAATATATAGCCTCATACATGATGGGCCATGACAAAATATCCGGTGAGTCACGAGGAGCATGAACGTACATGCCCATGGCCCAAACGTATGGTCATATATAGAGCTCGTCCCTAATGCATGCAGGGAAAACTAGATGAGCAAAGTGAGTTGGACTCTTATGCTTAACGGACTCCTCCTTCCTACCCACTGGCGGAGGTCAAATTTCACTTGCACACATCCTACCACACGGCAATCCCTGTGGGCAGAGAGCATAAGAATTTGTACCAACCTGGACGAGGTCAGAAGTATTTTGAGAGCGAGCCAAAACTTTTGTGCGACAGTCCAGTAAAATAATTTTCTCCGGCCCAATCCCAAGTAGTCTGGCAGCCTAGAAGAGAGAGGAGAGGAAGAAGAAGCAAAAAATTTTACAACCTCAGCATTTCCTTGCCCACGAACATCCCACCGCCCGACCTCAAGTGTCACACCGTCTTGCCCAACTGCTCCCTCCTCCTCGACAATCAACTTTTACAATGTCACTCCAAGATGCTATCACGTGCATTCCGACTCATAACCAGCATTAGGGAGGACCACGTCTCCCGAATCCCATGCCCACTGCCTTCCTGTCCTTTGGGATAATCTGAGGAAATCCTTCACCTCGGCTTTGTCGTAACACGGGCTGCGACATGACAGGAGTGTAAAGGGATATCCAAATTCGTACCATCCATGACAAGGCCAGATTTTTCATTATCTCCACTCCCCATAAGCTGAGGGGAGGGTGGATGAACAATGGTTACGAACCGACACTGCTCTATATTCATATCCCCTTTGTTAATATACGTATCCATATAGGGTGTCGGGCGTCCAGCAACAATGTCACGTGTCCCGTTGTAAAGCCCGAGCGTCTCAATTTAAAGATGAATTATTTCATGAGAGCAATCACAGTCTGCAATGCCCTCCGTCAATACGGCAAAACTCACGCAGATATTGAGCTGGACCTTGAGACACCCGAAACGATATGTGGCGTTTACGGTGCGACGGGAAGGGATTTAAAATCTTTCTATGCACATGTCCCTGCGCCATCTGGCTTCCAAGTTAGAGCCACGAAAGGCTCCGCTGTCTTCAGCAATACTAAATAAACTTTTGTGATGTGGCTCATATCGGATTTCCCTGCAACTAGGGAACGGATCGAGACAGACAAGTCTGGTATGAAACAAAATCCGAAAGTCTCAGCTTTTTACTAGTAAGTGGCGAGGGGAGCGATTTGCAACGAGAGTTGCTTCACTCTTTGTCTGTGTGCCAAATTCAGCCGCTTAATCCTGCTTAAATCATTGATGGAATATGTACTACCTTTGCATGGGATCTTATTGCTATCACAAATTGTACCATGATACGATTGTTCAAGCACTCATCACACAAGAACTTATTTCAAACGTTGCATCCGCCTCACATGTGCTTGAACTTGAAAAACAGAAATTCCTTATGGATTTTTTTTACTGAACACGTGCCCCCGTTGGCATTACTTGACCTGACCAAACTTTTTGACCTTCCAGCGGGGTCAAACCTGAGTTTCCAAGCCGACTGCTTCACGATGTTTATAAATGAACTGTTCATGACACAAAGTGTGGGTGCTGTGTGGCACCGGTCGCGGACAAATGTGCTACATATGTCGAATATTTCGGGTTCTAGAGGAACAAAACAAACGTAAAAAAAATTGTTTTGGGACGCCCCGTAATACAGGCTTCACTCAACGCGGNACATATGTCGAATATTTCGGGTTCTAGAGGAACAAAACAAACGTAAAAAAAATTGTTTTGGGACGCCCCGTAATACAGGCTTCACTCAACGCGGTGGGAGGAGGATCACTAATATAAGGCTTCTAATGGCTCGAATACTTGCCTATCCTCAAGAAATTATCCGATCCGACCTTATCCGGAACTTAAGAATGTGAAAATTTGTGCATACATATTTAATAATTAAAATTTTGAATTCGATTATTGTCTCCATCCCTGATCTGGCTAAAGGATACTGATTTCATCTACTAGTTCAGTTCTAAATCCTAAGTGCTCATCTCCAGTGAATTACCAATAACAGCAGGAGCCCATTAAACTCATTTCAAATTGAAAAAACGATTTTTAAATAATTTTTAATAGCTACCACTAGAATTCAAGTGCTAGAAAAATCTCCTTTAATTTATAAAAATCGTCGGTTTAAAATCATTTGTTTCATGATAATTTCCCGTAAGTCAGCACTGCGGCCATTCGTACATTAATCAGACACACGTTATCCAGATTCTCCAACCACATCCACGGTTAGTGTGTCACGTAATGAGCTATCTGCAATCTGGCCCACTTCATCTGCTACACGGAAACCCGCGCACTATTCGATCCAGGAGAAACCTTCGGCTTAAAATAAACTTGTTTAATCATGGCTCGAGGCAGGTGGAACAACCCTACTGTTCCGCTAACCCTTACATCACTATAGTGATATCCTCTCAATCCAATTGTAAAACATGACAATCAGCCCTCCATCTAATTTGACATGCGTTGGGAAAGACACCGACAGTCCTCCGTATTATCTATCTCTCCCTCCCTCTCTCTCTTTATGCTTTCCTCCATTCAGTTTTCCCTCACAATAATATCAATTCTCACCTCTATATATCCACCCCCCGTGAGCAGCTCCGCCCTCAAACTTTCCTCGTCAAACTCCATTTCAATCATTTCAGACTTTCGAGGATTATTCATTACATTTCCTCTGAGCGGATCACTCACTTGTCATGATAAACACAGGCGAACACTTGGGGTAGGGAGAGAGAGAGAGAGAGAGGAGGAGATTATCCGGCTGAATTTATGTATCCCACTCCACTATCAGTGCAAAACGGTATTCCCACCTTCTTTTTCGTTTTCCCACGTAGAAGTTCCTTAACGACGACGAGGCGACAACCGTAGGACGGCAACCTCCGACATGTCTGGACGTACAACTTCTGCAACTGTGTGGCTGACTCGTAGACGGAAGTGTGAAAAAGTTTCCTCTTTTGTTCCTGTAAAAATAAATACATGGAATACACTTTATTTTCAAAACTTTGTTCTCCATACTGTAATAGCAACCAAAGTTTGAGCATCGATGATTCCTCAACGAAGGAGCAATTAGCACCGCGTCCCAATGATTATATACACCACCGTCCTTAAGGAACCCTTAAACCTCTCCAGAGTCCAACTTCGATCCCACTACCAGGTTCTGTCTAAGCCTCACACCACCCAAACACATTGGACTTTTCCAACAGACTCTCCAACCAAACCCAGATGATACAGAGGCTGAGTTTTCCACGGGGTTGACAAAAAGTTTGTCCGCTTGCACAACTATTTTAATTGAACTCCGCTCACTCCAAAACCCGCCGAATTTGCCCCTTCCGTAAAGCTCTTTACATGTCACCCCAGGAAAGTTCCACATTTGGGAATCCCCAATCAAGGAAATTGAATTTAAACCGTAGAAGTGTGCCCCAGTAGCTAAATCCACACAAAGACAAGGTCCACTTGGGTTTCCACAGGACTTGGATGGAAGAAAAACCGCAGGTGGACTCGAAAACAATTGGAGTCTTCAGTAGTGGTAGCAATAAGGGGCTGTTCACATGTATCGATATCAGTGAGGGGGTAGGGGGGGGGTGAGCTTCTGATCACCCTCCAATATAAAGACGTATGTACGATAGTGTAAAAATGATCACAGTGGGGGGGGTAGTGGGGGTTGTGGCCAAAATTTTGATATCGATATATGTGAACAGCCCCTAAGTGTATTCGGTCAGTGGAAACGTACGACAGGCTATCTCGTAACCCACACCACACGCCTGACAGTGGACATAAATCTATTTAATTGAGCTTCCACGTCAACTTATACAGTAGCTCAAATATTCACATCCCTCCTTTATGCAAATTGGTAATTTATCACTAGTACTGCCACGTTCTACCCCTGCGTAGCGTCAGATCAACTCCGTAAAACCGTGAACTAAACTAACTACAAAGTATATACGAACTAAAATGAAATTTGACATCAAGGGCTGTAGAGTGCGTCCATGGGCCTCTCCACACCTCTGATGCACAGTAAGAGTGGATGGAGCGAATAGCTGTCCTAGGCCTCAACAATGAGCTCAAAAACTCGGCATCAGTACTGCACTTATAGCATCCAAAGGAATAAAATTTATAGGCAAGTCCCACATTGGGGCAAGTAAGTAGTAGTGCAGCATCCTGACGAGCCTCTATGCATTAGTCCGTTCCGAGTATTATGGGGAAGAGCCAAATTATAATAAATAACAATGCCGCTGACACTGACCTTCACAGGATATAGTTGGCCTATTGAGATAACAGGGTCGGGAATAGCTGAAGTGCCTCCGGTCGGAAGGCGAGGGGAAAATCAGGGTTTCTACCCGATATAACTTAAGCATACGGTATCCCTCGTAGTTCCGAGGAGTCACACTCTTCCTCTCCCTCTCTGCCTCTCCCGTACGTACGCGTACGTACTGTTTGGGAGCATGGTGGGTTACCCACGAGGACATCAAAGGGCTCAATTGTGTATACAGAAGACGGAGGAATGGGCGGCTGTACACATGTATACCCACCCATCACTCCCACAAGCCACTCATCAGAATCACTCCACAGGATATTACTCGGAGCGCGGCGTGGTTTGAACGGAGAGCCAATAGTCAGAGCTGGAGGAACAAAGAGCTCCCAATGAAATTCCGGATGATGCGCTTCAGCATGTACACATTAGAGCAGTGCTACATCGTAAGACAGTGGCACATACAGCCACCGACCCATGTCGTCATCTCACTGAAATGACAGAGCATTAATGAGATCCAGGGAAAATATGCTGGAAAAACGCTCTCCGCTCCGGCTCCCCCCAGAGGAATAGGATATCTCCACATAGGGTCAGAGAAGAGTCTCCACCACACTGCTCACACGGATTGCCACTCTAAGTTCACTGCCGCCGCAGAAGCAGCCATTTGCCCAAGAATATCGTCTTTGATGACAAAGCTTTGATGTCACCACCACTCGACCTACCCTTTGTCCCCGCTCCTAATCACGCTGGACTAACAAACAACACATGTATGAGCCATGAGGAATAGGAGTGATCCCGGGATACGGGCTATACTGTTCCCGTTCCACCCGGGAACCAATGTGACGACTCCGCGGCAAGGCCATCTTCCTCATCAACATTCCCAATCATCGACTTTTCAAATTCCTCATCCGTCGCCCCTCCCGCATCACCTTATATACTGGAAAGGTTGCTGTGGGCTCACACTGAGCTCCCTCACATCACCATCCCAGTTCCTTCACAAAATCGGCTCTGGTAACCTCTAAGAGCTGGCAATGTTTGAAGGGGGAGTTCCCATAGCTCTTCACATTCCCATAATTCCGCAAATGCATCCATCCATGTGTTCAAATGTGGGGCGAGTTGGTAAATCCTTGTGTGTGCATTTGTATCACATGCGAACACACCAATGCCCAAGGATTTCCTGTGCGTGCAATAAAATCTCCCTGAATCAGCCTCTGGCCTGCATTTTACGACTCACTTAAATGTCAATTTCGTCCGAGACTATTTACCTCGCTCACTCCTGCCCAGCAGTAGTAGTGAGGAGATAAATGGAATGACATTGGAGGTTTCACAGTCTGTCACCGCTTTGTCCAATCTGCTAGACTAGTACACAGTGGCCGATTTAATTCCCCCTCCATTTTCATGGGGCGCCCTAAATAAACGTTGAAAAACTTTCTCCGCTCCGCATTTAGAATCTCATTATGAAAATCCTGATTTACTTACTCCAACTACTCCTCAATTCTATGTGCCACCACTCTGGTTAAGAATGGACACAGACCCACGTTCCCAGCTTCACTCACAGTCACTTTTAAGCTTATTACTAACACTGTAAGTACGCCTACAAGTAAATAGATTCATACACACAACATACACACACATACACACACACCCAGAGGTCACACGTACATAAAAACATGTATACATTCGGAACAGGGCTCCTCGTAAGTCCACAGGGAGGTGAATAATGCAAATCAGGCAAGGAAGGACCTTTCCCTCTCATCATCCCATTAACAGTTGACTGCTGCACAGAGTGAAAGTAACTTGCTTCCCATATTTATTTACCTTGCCCCCATCAACATCAGTAGTGAAGGCTCAAATCAATCGCATAAACCCCCACAGCCCAACATTTCTCATCCTCAACATCCCCACCACCAGACAGACCCTTGCTATTTCACCCAATGCAATGTCGAGACAAAGGGAAGGAGGAATGGAATAATTTTCCCCGCTTTCAATCTCCACAGAACTTTCCTACCCCTCCCCCACCCAGTCCCGTCTCATTACATGTACACATGATGGCAAGATGAAAGGCTCTCTCTACGCAAAGCCCCGCGTCCTTTCTTTTGTCTCTCAAAGACTCCCAGCCGCCGCCGGAGCAGAGCAATAATGGCTGTTTAAAACAAACAGAAAAGTTGCTATTATTGACCTACCTTTGGCAAGGGTCTCGTATATACTCCGCATGTACAACCGCATGTCATGCCTGCACCGCACCGTAAACTCCTAGGAAGGGAGCCGGCCTCGTGCACTCAACCAGCACTGACGACGGTTGGGTGAGAGTATTTCCCCGAGTTTGTGTGAGCGGGTGTGTGCGTGTGTCTATGAATGTGTGTGTGTGTGGTTGTGTGTGTGTGTGTGCGTGTGTGTGTGTGTGTGAGTGTATGAGTATGAGGCATTAACTTATTTAGTGGCCGTCGAGTTGTCATTTAACCGAGAGGCACAAGGCTGCCGGCTCATTGCCGCCGCTCTTTGCCCAGCCTTGCATGAAAGCTACGCGTAATTATGCGCCTATCTCGCATTAGTTAAGCGCAATATGCTCCATATCAAAACTACGGATTAGCATCGTTATTGCAACGGCTTGTTTACCAGCCGGGAGCCGGGGAGCGGGAGCTATACGAAGGAACAATAATAATAACAACAACAATGCTGTGAAATCCTAAGGCTACCCAATTCTTACCATCCGCATACCTAGTCATAGTTTGCATCAGCGTGGAAAACTTTCCGCATCTCATCCCACATACACTGCACACAAAGCTCAGCCCTCACATGCATGTACACTACGTACACACTCAAAATACAATGTACACTGCTGCATACATGGTAAACCTGCGCCACGCATGGACTACCCATCAACTAGGAAAAATCCAGCTCAACCTACCAACCTCATGTCTCCGACTGCCGTATAATCGTGATACCCCGTACAGTACATGCATACCAAAAAAATGGGCCGACAGATTTGGCAGGCATAAAAATTTAATAATAAAATCAAACTTTATCTCCCCACCGACCCCTCCACTCATGT
>WJFA01003863.1:0-11822 GCA_009870155.1 Pseudobourletiella spinata | reverse complement strand
ACCCTTACAAATAGGGGGTATCCTCGTTTACAATTTACTCCCAATATCCATTCTTTATTCATCCCGCAAATTCTATTAAGTAGGATCTGAATATTTCCATTTCCCTCTGTCAACCTGTCGTGACAGGGAGGATGAATGGAGACAAATTCGCATGCACCACTCTGGACCTTCTACAACTTGTGAGGAAACTGACAGGAGGGGAATTGAGGTCAGTTTCCCAACAGCGGAACTCCTCGTCGTCTGCACATGACAGGATATTATGAGGATAGTAACATCTGCTGATAAGGAAAAGGCCGCATAGCCCGCACACAAATTGTCCAACCTCCGCTCCTACTGGCCCCCCCCCCATCTGAACTCTCGCTCGCTCACATGAAACGACCGGAAGTCAGTAACAAATACAAATTGGAGGAAGAAATCAAACTCTCATCAGGATTTACATCCACAACCATCACTAAAATTTCACAGTCCTCCTCCTATAAAGCACAAAAGTGGAAATACATTGGAAAAATCCAATAATCCCACCTCACAAGAGCATAATTCTACAGACTATGGACTCATAGGGTACTTTTAAACATATTATCCATCTTAGAGCAATCTTAAATATAAGTTATCCTCCTCCTTGAACCTCAGTTCAAAACAATCCCGCACAGTCCGCAGTCCAACTTCCAACCAAAAACTTTTCCACATTTTCAAATTAGCATATGACAAAACGGAATCATACAGTGATCCTCAAGATAGCCAAAACATATAAACAACTCTCCCGACCAACGATACATTGTTATTTCATACCTTACTACACAAACGGTAATTAAATCATGCAGTTCATTCAAAAGTTTCCTTTATTCCACAATCCTCTTACTCCAAAAAACACAGTGATATTCAAAGGCTACGTACAAACAATTCCCACGAAATTGCAGTCATTCTCATTCAATTAAATAATACTCTTATCAGACATGTCCAGTGAGTGAGCTATGGGGAGATTTGTCCACTCACTCCCCCTCACACCTCCGAGTTCCGAGTACTTTCCGTCCTTCCTGCAACACAGACAAAGAGAAATAGAGAGAGAGAGAGAGAGAGAGAGGGAGAAAAAGAAAACAATTACTTTAAATTAATTCCAGGATTTCATGCCATGAAACAATAACCCTCCGTCCCAATGCATGTTCCACTTACCTCCCATATACACTCGATGGAAGTAATGGTGGTAGTCGTAGTAGTCCCACGAGTGGTTTTTGTGAAACAGAACCATAATTCTTCAAATCCCTCTCCACGCACTCCACACGTAGTATCAACTAGGTCAATTTTCCCTAGGGCCGCCGCCGGAATGGTCCATATAGTAGTACTCGCTGACTCCATCCACCAATCTCCTCTTGCCTCACATATGCCTCCAGTCATAGACACACAGCCATACGCACGCATACACATACACACACACACACACACAAACGCAACTCAACCCGCACACCACTACCACCATGCATCTCAACCAGGCAAACACTATTAATTGCAAGCAGGGAGGGAATACAGAATCAAGGGAAAGTAATCCTTTCACATACTCCATCCATCCAAATGGAAGAGCCGTAGGCGTCCGTGTTTGGCGGATAAGGCGGGCGTTGAACCTGGTCTTGTTGCCGCGACGCAGAGATACACACCCCACCCTGATGAATTGAATTTTGTCTGGCCTGTGTCTATGTCCAAGTGTGTGTGTGTGTGTGTGTGTGTGTGTGTGTGTGTGTGTCGGAATACGTCTAAGCATTAGTATATGCATGGGTCGTTAAGTGTGTGAGCACGGGTGTGTGCACGTGTGTTTGTGCCTCTGTGCATTGCCATTAGAGGGAAATAACCGAATTCCCCCCCCCACAACTCCGTCACTCTCCCACCCTAACACTTCCCCGTCCACTATTAACCCACAGCAGCACGGCTATGATGGAAGTACCCTTTATAGCTAAGTAAATGGAATAAAATAACATTTCCCCTTGTCCACAACTAATTAGAAATAGCCATTCCCATTTCCACAACCACCCATCCACCCACCACCACCACCACCACCACTCATCACACATGGCTTCCCATCGTGCCTCTACACATTATATTGGGAAGAAATCGGAAATGGATAATGAAAAAATTGAGCTGGGACTCTACTGAACGGATTCCATTATTCCTCTCTCTCTCTCTCTCTGGCTAAGAAAAGAACTACTACTACGTCGACCAGGGAAGAATTCAAGTCAACGTTTCTGGTCATACTGTGAGAGCGATCGGGAGAGAAAGACAGAGAGGGTGAGCCACAGCGAGACAGAAGAGTGGGGGACGATATATATCAAGTCCGGAGACGTATACAATGGATTCCGCGATACATGAAAAGCCTATTCCCCGGACAGCAGTAGATTCCTCTCGACTCAATTTCTCCATTTACTTCAGCACACACACACACACACACACACACACACACACACACACACGCGTATACCTCTACATCCACATGGATGCAAGTATAGATAGACTCTAGGTCTAAAATTTATATCGATCACTCCTATCCCTCATATATAATAATATCTCTCTCTCTCTCTCTCTCTCCCCGAACATAACCAAGTCCCCCGTGACTTCCTCGAACCTTACCCTCTGTGTACATATATACGGTGTAGGAATGATGGAGGGTATTATACACATACATACAGGATGCATGCGGGTACAAATTGAATCAGTCATTGAATAGGGAAGATCTGTTGCGGAGCTTACTTGAAATTCATGTCAGACATTAATTTGATACTCGACACGGATATGACACGTTCAGCCCCTCTCAAATCCACAAGTATCTTATATGCGAAGTGACGACAGGAGGAGGTGGAGGAGGAGGAGGAGGAGAAGGAGGAGGAACAGGAGGACTCCGACGAGGTGTACTACAGTAGTGGAGACGATGAGAATGAGGACGAGAGATGTTGAAATGACTTGAAGCGAAAACTTTTCTCTTCCTTTTCCCTTCCTTTGGGTCTCCGTGCCTCCCTTTGTGAGTGCAATACACTTGGGGAGGGATAGGGATTGCATTGGGGGAGACCGGAAACACTGTTGCTCTCACCAGTACTTCCACACACCTGAAACTTTGCTCACCTATTTACAAATTTGTTTTTAAGACACTAGGAAATTTTTTTTACAAGGATCTCAAGGTGGTGTCGGATTTTATCACAAAAATCGAAGGCATCTTTCAAAGGTCACAAGTCAAAGAATCAGGCGGAGGAGCATACTGTGTACATTTCCGTCTCATCCCTTCCAGTCCCATGCCAGCCGGTTTTTTATTACTTGTTCTTCTTCTTCTTCTTCTTCTTCATCTTCATCTTCTCCAGAATCTTCGTTCATCTTCAATGACCCTTTCGTATTTATACAACCTTTTTTTTCTCCACCCTCAAATCGGCCAGACAGACAGACAGTCGTACACACACACACACACACGCGCGTGCGCACACGCACACACACGACAATAACACCATTACATTTCTGTATCTCTCCCTCCACATCTAATCAATAATTATTGCCTTAAGGGACCATTTCATGACTATGTTTATGTGAAAAAGATGTAACCGTACAACTACACTCTTACATTAAAGTACAGATCTACACACAACTACTAGTACTGACTACCATCTCTACTCCACCGCAAGTTGACCTCATTTTCCCATCCATAACATTTAACAATGTTGATCACATTAAATATTTGGAAAATGTGAGCGAGTCACCTAACCCAGCCGCACTAATATCATCATGCCGTTCACCATGATGGAGCGGGGGGAAAGGGACACGACAGCGGCACACGGAAAGGTATACAAAGACAAACGCGTTTCTAATTTCTCTAAAAGCCAGCCAAATCCCTATCAAATTTCATGTGACACACACACACACACAGACGCACACGCTCCCTCACACATACAGCAGGGGAAAATATCCGTTCTTCCGCCGCCCAGAATCTTGATAGCAGTACCCGCAAACACACTTTACACACACACACACATATACATATACAGGCCACAAACTTATACTTCACAGTGCAAACATACACACACGGTTCATTCTCCTTATGGTCTTTATTTGCTTCCATTCGTTCTCTCGCCGTCGTCGGCGTACGGAAAAGTGTAGTAGTAGAAGCCTTGGCGGCGGCAGCCACGTCATCCTCCTCCTCCTCCTCCTCCTCTTCCTCCTCTTCGCAGTAGTCCTCAATCCATTGGAACCAGTCAAGTTGTCGGAAGTGAGGTAAAATGTGGACTTTGGAAACCAAACAAACACACCTGAAACTTTGCTCACCTATATGTAATGGACAAATTCCACATGGTTGGAAATTCGCCATCGATTTTTCATAAGGTAAGAGCAAAAAGATTCAGGCACGTCTGATAAGGCTCTAATGATTTTTCCATCATGGGCTCTTGAAACTGTACTTGTTGTAGTAGTTAAGCTCGCCGTAGTGCTGGTGGTGATGGTGGTGTTGGTGGTGTAGTAGTGCGAGGGCGAAAGAGAGACGGCGGCGACGAAAGTGAAGTGAAAGAGGCCGAGAGGTAGACAGCTAGTGTGTACGTATGTGAGTGTGTGTGTGTGTGCGCATACATACGCGCGTGTGTTTGTGCACTTGTGTGCGTAGATGGAAGGAAGGAGAAGGGAAAAGAGAATGAAGCAATGGTGCTTTCTCTTTCCCTCTCTCTTTCTCTCTCTCTCTCTCTCTCTTATTATTATTACGGTCCGATCCAGCCACCGCGTTCTTACCCTTACATATGTGTACATACATATCTACTCTTCCAACCTACTCGTATGTTTCCAACATATTATTTTCCCCTCTATTCTCTCCTATGAGGAGGTGGAGAGCGAAGACGACGACGACGACGACTGCTGACTGACTGCACACGAGCGTTCCCTTTCTCCCGCCGTCCCCACAGCATATGTACTGCTAGTTGCCAGCGGTGGTAGGGTTGGTGGTGGTGAAAGTAATAATCGACCATTAGATTCTCAGTTGATGAATCTGTAAATAAAGGAGGAAAAAATAATCGATTAATTCCCGCTCTTCCCCAATATTAGCATATAACTCTGATGATGACGATGATGACAAGGGTTCGGCCTGACTAAACACTTGCTATTACCTTGTAGTAACACGAAGGAGCGTAGACACAGACACTCACTCACACACTCTCATACACACATTGACACACCCACATACAGACACTCACCCGCAAACACACACACACACACACGCACACACACATACAAACACAGCTCAGACCTCAGACCCGTACACATGAGCCCACACGTGCCCACATATCCACATTCACATTCACTCCACCGCACAAGCCTATCATACTTGTCAAATTTCCTCAATTGCTAACAGGGAAAAACGAGTATTCACACGCCATTTTTCTGGCGGGGAAGAAACCATTTATCAAATAAATTGCCATGATTACGTTACATCCACCTCACCACTTTCCAACCTATAGTATACCCCACCACTATCGGACTTATGCAGAGGCACCCACACTAACTCACTTGACACTGCACTGACTGAGAATGTTCGCACGGAATCAGCTGCTACTGTTTGTGGAAGTGAAAGGGAGGGAGTCCAGTCCAACAGAGAGACAGAGAAAGAGAGCGAGAGGCTAGGCCGGAAGAACCGTCTCGCTGGGCTGCAAGGGAGGGACTAAATCATGCGGCGAGAGACACACACGGGCAAAGTCAAAGCGCGCCTCTAATTAAAATACACTGACGCAGACGGAGAGTCGGGGCGGTAACAACGGTGGGGGAGTTGAGCCGAGTTAACTCAGAGCCGTGGAATAAAAGGATGGAATTATACGACTGTAAAAGTCTCTATATATGGTAGATTCTCGTCAGCCGTAGTCCCTCAACTTGCTCGGCTTTTCAGAACCACCACCACCACCACCGCCACTCTGGGCCGGAACGGAAGAGATTCTGACAATTTTCAAGCTTAATTCAGACTGACATCAGACTGTTTTGTCTCCTCCAAGTTAATTAGACGGGAAGCGAGCGGAGATGGGCAATTTGTATGGGAGCAAGTTGTGTGTATGTGTGGTTGGCTGAGTGTGTGTGTGTGTGTATGTGTGTGCCTGTTCTGGTGCATGTGAGGGTGCATTTGGCAATGCGTGAAAAAAGCAAATGAGAAGCGAAGGAGTCAAGTCGGTCGTCGGTCTTGTATGATGGTGTTCCATGAGCGGAATTACACAGACACACAGTGTGCGGAGATATGGTCGAAAAATGATTCGCTCTGTTGTACCCTCACAGTCTCTCTATATCTATATGTGTACATATATATATATATATAAATATATTTTACCTCATAGTATGTACTAGAATGTAATTCTACGTGTTAAAAACTGCTTCACGTTCGAAATCTGCTCGGAGGGCTTTTGTGGGGCGATGTTTTTTTTCAGAGTCCTCATGTTGTAGACGGTAAGGTACGAAAATGTCTGTGTTCTCTCTCTCTCTCTCTCACTAACTCTGTGTCTCACCCTTTATATTGTGTACATGAGTGTAAAGTGCAGGATGTGAGTCAGAGTCCAGTTATGAGACTATTATTTTCAGTACATTATGTGTGTGTGTGTGTGACTCTGCATATCGAACAAATTGTATGTCGTCGTCGTCGTTGGTGAGTATGGGGCTCGTACATACAAGTGTGCTGATATTCCACCCTGTAACGTCTGTACCTGATCGTGTTTCCTATGCATGCCCACGGAAAATCTCCCTGTATACATGTATGATGAGCGTGATGATGAGGATGAGGATGATGATGTGAGAATATTAAGGTATTCGGGCTTGGGGAAAAAACAATAGGCACGGATGATAATAAAATGTGAAAAAGTGACTACACCCACGTAAACTTCCTGCCCTACAGCTAAAATGAGACTGTTATTGGTTGTTGCAGTGCGCCCGGTGGATGCGTGGATCTCACTTCTATGTACACCTCTTCTTGTTAAATGTATACATTGTGGAATGGAACACTTTGGGAAAAGTTTTCCTCCCGCCGTGGTCGTCGTCGTCGTCGTCGTCGTCGTTGCCCTGGACTCCATGCTACGACCTACAAGAAGAATAATAATATGTAGAGAGAATATAACTCCTGCCTGAGTCGTCCAACTGGTACGATTTCAACAGAGATGACTGTTGTGTGTCCCTTAATCTCAATTCTTTTGAAATATAGGACTGCCACTGCTGGGGTCGGTCGGGGGGAATGAGAACAGAGAGTGTGCTCTATGACGAGGGAGCGAAGGTGAGGTGAGTGAGGGAATCTACATGAAAATTACAATGGTCTGTGATTAATTCCGTATTTATTATTTCCATTTTGATGAGAGAGAGAGAGAGGCTGTAGGCTTATGTATACCGTGCGTTATATAATAGTAATAATAATACCTCTCTTGTCCCTATGCCTGTGTGTACAGAATGTCAGGAGGTTAATCTCATTGGCTATATGCAGAAAAGAAGAGGAATACAAGCTCTCTCTCGCGCTCTGTGCTCTCCCCTGCCGATGGTAGGGATGGTGGGGCTGCTGCTGCTGCTGGTGGTGGAGTAACGAAGATGGTAACAGTGGAACAATCACGATCGTTCATGGAGGAAATGTTCCTGCGGTGCTTTGAACTTTTGACATTTTCTCTCATCTATGTACTCGAGCTCTCTCGCTCTCGCCTTGTCGTTCCTTCCTATAGATCTAACCTCCCTCTCTCTTTCATGATGACGGAGAGGACTGTGCTATGATCCTCCTTGCTGCTGCTCAGATGATAATGTTGTCGGCGATGATATGATGATCATGATGACTCTTTGTCCGACTTTGTTCCCAAGAATAGAGGTATCGAGAAGGGGGGAGTTTTTTTTATGCAAGTTTAATTTTTCTTGTAAAAAGAGGATCTATTCTTTTTATGCCAATGCTGGTGGAAGAAAATCGAGTCAAAATAAGATCAGCAGCAGCAGCAGCAGCTCTTTCCAAGTAGTATAGATTCTGGGATGATGGAGGGAGGGGGGAAGACAGAGTAAGTGAGAGAGAGAGAGAGAGGGAGATTGAGAGAGAATGGAGAGAGAGAGAGAGAGAGAGGGGTTGAAACCAAGGTCAATTTTCTAACTATATATATATATCTATGTAATGCTCCATAGAGTTTTGAGTGAGGGTAGGAGATGAGGCTCTGAGAAAATGTCTTGTAAGATGTCACCTGAAGATTTTTTTCATGTATCCTCCATCACTATCACCACCTCCGCTCCTGCTCCAACTTCTATTACTGCTCCTACTATTACTACAACTACTACCACTACGACCAGCACCACTTCTCTTGCCACTCCGACCGCTGCCGCCGCCTTTGCCATGCTCAGCCTCGTGTTAGATATGGCTATATAGCTTGAGCAAAATTCTCTGTTGAGTCGAGAGACGAAGACGGAGAAGATGACGAGCTTTACCATCCCTTCTCTTTCAGGAGCGAGAGAGGGGGAAGGCCTTTCTGGTTCTTGGGAACATCTCTGTCGGTCTCAAGCCTATTTGGGTGATGAAGATGATGATTTCAAATTGGTTCAAGAGATGTCAACAGCGCCGTACTGAAGTCGATGGTAGGGAGAGAGAGAGAGATGGCTGTGTGAGGGAGAACATTAGATCTCGTCTCATCTCATGGCGAGGACAGGCTGGATCATGTAATAGATTTCTCGGCTTGTGTGAGGTGTAGACCGTGTGTAGGCTCTCACCGTGCCGCCCTGAATCATCTGAGTCATTCAGGTATATATATACATATATGTATACACACACACACACAATGTCCACATCCACTATCCACAACCGCGTATGCCTGTGTTAAAGTGAATGCCACGTAGTGGTCTATGCTCCTCTGCTCCTCTAATGTCGAGTAGTATGGATGTGATGAAACATAGAGCCGGCTTGTAAAATCTTCCTGCTCATGTTACTGTGGAATAGTGTGTATGTGTGTGTGTGTTTACACTAGATTTGCGGGCGTGTGCATAACCAGTGTGGCAGTAAGTTCACGTGTGTTCATGTCCTGTGGCATTTGTAACCAAGTTCTGAGTGAGAGCACTATATGAGCACTTGTAAGCCTCCAGATTCATTTGTATGTGTTCATGACGTGTGTCCATGTGTGATAATATTCTGCGCACCCTTGGGCTTATACTACAACATACGGCTACATTACGTATGATTCGGGCATGGTCGTGGATATTCCTCAAGTATATTTGAACGCCTCCTAGTTATGGGCATGGGTGCTTGTGTCAATGTGTATAAAATTGGGCGCCTCAAGTGTGTGTTCCTACCCGTGTGTGTGTGTGTGTGTGCGAATGTGTTTGTATGGATAAGTGTGTGTGCGCGTGGATATGTGTGTGTGTGTGCGTGTGCGTGTGTGTGTAAAGCGTTGTTTATGACTCGCTCTTGCCTGTCAGTTCCATGGCGAATTTGAGCCTCTAAACTCTCGGCGGACGTGCGAATGCAACAGTGTGTGCGTATATGTAAGTTGTGCGTACATGCCTATGCGCTCGCACATGGGTCCTTCCTTTTTACCAGCCAGCTGGTCCTCATGAGCCGTCAGCTCTGTGTCTGTCTCTCTCTCTCTCTCTCTCTCTCACACACACACTCTTCTCTTCCTTTCTTTCTCTCACACACTCATAAGGTTCTGTCTCACCCAAAGTGTTGAGTGCTGCGGGGAATGAGACGGAAATTGAAAGAAAAATTGGGACTGTTGTTACATGAAAATGATGGTTAATAAATAATGGGGGATTAGAGGAGGGAGAATTGAATTGACATTAATAAAGCAGTGTAAAAACATGGGGAAAAGGTCCATTTTTCTCGGGATAAAAAAATCGATGAGATCCCACAGCGCAAGATTTTTACCGCTATTTCCTATACTCTCCAGCCTACATCCAGAACACACTCGGAGAGTCCCACTACTGGCAGTAGTAGCAGTATCAGTCGTAGTAATAGTGGGAGTTTGGACTATACTAGAAATCTGGAGTATTCACCCCCTCACTATAGACTCCGCTACCGCTGCCGCCGCCGCTGCCGCCGCCGTAGTCGTCGTCATCGTTGTCGACGTCGCCGGGAAGTGAAAAAGGAAGAGCTTTTTTCCCCATATACACACACGTACACTCAAATACACACACACACACACTATATTCACATAGCCAGAGCAAGCACTGGACTACTAGGGAGAGCGAGGCGGAAAGAATGGGACGAAGATTCCTATAAGGGATCCCATAAGATGATGTGTACGTATATGTAAGTAAAAAAGGCAAATGACCTTTTTATTCTCCCTCGCTCCTCTCTCTCTCTCCTTCTCTCTCTCTCTCTCTTTTGCCTTCGATTTTAGTGGTTTTTACTCCTCACCGTATGATCTTTACATGTTTGCTAATTTACCGGGGGGAGGGGCAGCGCACTACAAGGTTTGATAGCTATAATTTTTGCCAATAATAATGTATGCCCAATATCCCTGCCTTTATTGCCACCCAAATACTGCACTAATACTACCAAGTCTCTCTATCCATCCCTTCCCTACATTTCTCGGACTCTCATCCACCGTCGTCGTGTCGTGCAATCATATATAGGCATATACAGGATAGTCCTCCTCTTCCTCCTCCTCCTCCTCCTCCTCATCATCATGCTATACAGTCGTATGCACTGGTAATAATAATAGTGGCGGAGGAGGCAGACTGCTTTAACCTTACTGTCAGATCTGGGTCTCTTCCTATGCCATTATTTCCCTTGTCCTGTGCATATGGCAATGCTATACGTCCGCCTCTGTCATGGCTAAGGGTAGTAAAAGCCAGTGTGAGTGCGAGTGGAACTGTGTGTTATGTGTGTGTGTGTGTGTGTGTGTAAGCCTTTGCGCTCGCTCCTCATATCTCCCTCCTCCCTATGTATTTCCCACCATTGTACACACAGACTCCTCGTGAGCGAGTCAAACTGAGTCAGAGTCTCTCTCTCTCTCTCGCTCGCTCGCTCACTCACTCTTAAGCGAACTATATACGTGTATACGGGTTTGGTTCGTAAAAATTGACTTTAACATTTATTGATCTTCCTCTGTATGTCGTAGAAGTTGGTAGAGTATAGGAGGATCGGGATATGCTTTTATAGACGGGAGGTTTATGTGTGTGTGTGTGTATGTATGTGTGCGCGTCAGATGTGGGTGTGTGTGTGCGTCTTCCATGAAGTCTGTGTGTGTGCATGTCTATATATGACGTGAGTATATATAGTTTGTATGTGTGCGCGCGCGTGTATCTACGATCGTCTGGCAGAGTGGAGGAGGCAGAATGAGTGAGAGCGAGCGAGCGAGTGAGCGAGAGAGAGAGAGAGAGAGACTTTCGGGAGATTTTAATTATAAGGCCTTTTTGGGGAGAAAATTGCTCGCTCTTATATGAAACTACCAGGAATGCACATATAGGGCATTTTGTCGACTTTTACGGGGATATTTTGTATCTTGGTTTTAGTCTGATGAATTTTTCAAACCACACCCTCTCCGCGTATATGTCCGTCCGTCGCTGCCGAGACCGTGGCTGCTGCTGCTGCTGCTGTTCCTCCTCCTCCTGCTCTTGCTGTTCTCACAAAACTCTCTTCTGGTCCAAAGTGTATTATGTAGACGAGCACATTTTTCACCCGAAACCTCGACTGTTGCCAGTACACAACTCCTGTACTACTGCTGCACGACCGCTACTACTACTGCACTTCTGCCTACCACTACGACGACGACGACTGCTACTACTACTACCACTTCTATTACTCCTATACTTCACTACATTAAAATCTAATACAGTTCAGGAGAGTTGGATGGAACTGAAGCGAATTTATGTATGTGTGTAGAATGGCAGGAACAACA
>WJFA01003862.1:0-11824 GCA_009870155.1 Pseudobourletiella spinata | reverse complement strand
AGGTGAAGATGACGGATGCTACTATGAGGAATATGTGTGCTACTGTGCTGAAGGGATGTTCATATATTGTTTCATCACTTACGTTAGAGGGAAGGAGGGGTCACACGATGAAGAACGACCACGAGAGAGAGAGGGGTCGATGAGAAATGTCATTTCAATTTTTTTAATTCTTGTGGAGGTCGAAAGCCCGCGAAGATTTTTTAGGAAAATTTTGCGGGTGGGGTACAAGTAGTTAAAGTGAATCGCGCTTTAAAATGTCATTTCCAGGGTGAACAACAGCCTAGAGGCCCAATGGGCAAGCCCATGTTGGGCATGAGCTCAACCCAATGGGTTTTATGCGAGCTGAGGCATCTCTCGGAATTCATATGGGCGGACATGGGCATAATATTTCGATCATTTGGGCGGGCATCAGGTGGCCCAGTGGGCCGTGGGCTCCCAGTTGGGCTCGACCAGTAAGGATCACAGCGGCAGACGTGAACATTCCAGACACAGGTGTCACTGGAACGTCGTTTATGCAATTTATTGCACAGTCCACGTGACCTGCCGTGTGACGTTGCATGGTATTGTTTGGTTTGGAATGTTCGAACAACCGTAAAGCGTACAAGAAAGTTGTTTAGCTATGTGATAGCTACATGCAGCTGGGCCCAATGGGCGCCCATAGGCCGTTAATGATGGGATTCGGCTCGAAGTTTAAAAAGTCAGTTGGGCTTGGGCAGCCTCGAAAAGTAGTTGGGCTGGGCTGGGGCGGGCCATCGATTTTTTTTAAAAACATGGGCGGGCTTGGGCTCAAAAAAGATACTTGGGCCTCACGTCTGGTTAACAAACACAAAAGTTAATTCTCGTGGTTTGACAAAACTCCCGCTACTCGTCACCGTACCGAAAAGAACCTGACAACTGCTGCAGGATGTGGAGGTCGTGGGACCTGTAGAGGACCAAAATTTCAATAATTTGCGAACTGAAAGCTCAGTCAGTTGCTAGTAATACCCCACTACTAGGTGCCCGAAGGACAGGGCAGGTTTTTACAATCTCTCTGAGGTGTCCCGATGACATGCGCCGAGAAGCAGCATAATATTCGATGATAGCATTAGCATGGTGATTGCCGAACATCTTAAAGCTTTGTGAGCTTACGTTACTACGGGAGCTAGACACTTACACGTACAAGACATATGTGCAATGATCCCGACTTCCGACTCCGACTGCTGAGGCCAATTACAATACAACTGCGGCATTAATGCTAGCGGAGTTATTACATGGTGGGATTGGCGATACGTCGGCGGCAAAAATACTATGCGCTGCGCGGGCAAATCTCTGTACGCAGTTTCTTCTCAGCGCTCTAGTTTTATCATCTTATTCTACGTCGAATGGTTGTGTAGGGCTCACTTCCAGACCTTTGGGACTGTGGCAATCTTTATGGAATCAGCGAACTCAACATTCAGCGCATTGACATCTTGCAGTCAAGTCTGTCAATGCTTCCAGCTATCGCTGAGAGAGTTCACAAGAGGTACAAACTACAATAACAAAATGGTTTCTGTGCCGTGTCCTGTCTTCACATTCACATTTACAAAAATTCCAGGAAGTGAAGTGTCTCTACATTTTTGGTTTGCATTTGAAGCAAATGCAAATGATACTTGGATTTATTTGTTTAATTTAGGATGCTGCAAGCAATCGCGTTAAAAATGGATGTATTATACCATACTCGGTTATCAGTCTCCATATTTCACACTTCCAGAACTGGAAGCCACCCCTGATCTCCGACCTTGGTAAACAATATACTATACTTATCTGCTAATTTTGGTACTTGCCTGAGAAGGAAACTCTGACACATCCCGGTGAATCATTTTATTGTAGGATAGATTACGACTCAATAATAAATGCATGCAAGATGAGCATAATGGCGTATCCAACTCGTTCACCTACTTCAGACTTCCTCTGCTCAAATTGAAGGAGTTCAGCATTAGGATCGCTGATGCACCACTTAATTAACATCTGTATTTGGCTACAAATTGGTCGCATGCAACTCTGTTCGAGACAATGTTTTGAAAGGACAAATGAAAGGAGAATTTTAATCAGGTGGCATTGTTGTGGGCCTCCCTCAATGTCAGACCACGTAATGGAGGGCCCCGAATAGTCGGTTTCATCAGAATCAATGGTGAATTTGGAAGCTAAAACTCGGATACATTAAATCTTACAGGAATTTTAAGGTGTACTAATTCATGCCGATAAGAGGCTGTCCATAAATGACGTCATCCGAGGGGTCAGTGGGTGGGTCAAGGTCTCCCATTCAACGCCATGTTAAAATTGTCATCATTAGGGGTGAGTGGGTCCTAAATTTTTTAAATTTTGATAATGTCATTGATGGACAGCCCCTAATAC
Organism: Pseudobourletiella spinata; assembly: GCA_009870155.1. Lineage (NCBI taxonomy): Eukaryota > Metazoa > Arthropoda > Collembola > Symphypleona > Bourletiellidae > Pseudobourletiella > Pseudobourletiella spinata. Next base: position 9,451 of record WJFA01003862.1, on the reverse strand, counting down.
AGACGTGCGAGAGGTTGCAGCTGCATGATGCATGATGTATTGTAAATACTAATTTGGCAGATTTGTTTATTCCTATTTCTTGGAAAAACACAACCAACAGTAGCGTAAAGCGTAGCCGTAATTATTATTTTTATTACTTAATCGAATTTTGGGATTATGCTAAAATTCAGAACATACTTGCTGAGTTCTGGGCCGATTTCGTATCATGAAATGAGTCAGAAAGTTGATTAAAAATTTGAAATTGCTCCAACTCGTGCGGTACATGGTACATCATCTACCCACTCTGACATCAGGTAATTATCCTTTCCCAGTACGGAATCTGTAGGCTGTTGACTCATTTGGAGATGTGACGGGAATATTTTGTTGACGATGGCAAACGGTCCCTAAAATTGGAGAGGAGGTTAGGTGAGGTGCATTTTTGTTTACTGCTAGCGTTGGAGTTGATGTGCATACATTCAAGTCCTACGCAGGTGAAGTCGAATGTCGAGTCCTGCGGTCAGCACGGGTGGATATAGTGTCGAGCGTATATCAATATAAATTGTGCAAACGCTCTACTACGCTGAGTTCGGAGGCCTTTGTGGCACTGGTCGATGCTTATAGGGAGCACACCGCTGCGTGTGCTAGAACTTGCTTTTTATGTTGTACGTAGCTAGTTTGCCCACGCGCTGCCTAGATCCTTCTACGGGTGGAAGAAGATGACTACAGTTCAGTAACACCGCTTAGAGACTGCGCCTAGCCAGTTCCTCAGCTAAGATATTCCCTAAGTCATAACGGATCACACTGTAGAGAATCCTGGGTGTCTTAGCTAGGGCAATTTGAACGAACTCAGGGCAATTTGGTTGATTCATTTCCAATGATAGAGCATTTCAGCATATTCCATGGCATCATGCCATATGGGTTTGAGTCAAGCAGAAACTACTTTACACATTTCTTGCCCTCTGTAGGTCCGAACCTGAGTAATCTGGAGCTGATTTGGCCAGGGGAGTCATTTGTCTTGGGAACGCCCAGTTGGGTTACTCAGGCTGGGACCGCGCAGCACTAAGCTGAGATACCTTAGCTGGATGACCTCGCCAGGTTGCGGTGTGTGTGGTATAACAGCTGATCCGCACTATCGGCGCAAGTGTGGTTGAGTTTTACATAAAACTCCTCACTCAGTTGCGGAGCGTTGTGGGATAAGTGTGTAAGGGTAGTGCGGGCCGCGCTCACACAGCTAACTCCCATAACTTCCGAGATGACCATTAAGTTTGAACTGTTTTCAATGGTGATTACCAATCCGGGGTTGTCGGTGAAAATCAGAATTTTAAATAACCTATCAGTGGACACCGTCAGAACATATGTGATCCTATAAAGCGGAAAATCTACCATACTTAACTGAAACAAATTGATGCAGTGCGAAAGTATATACTCCCATTCGTAGCTCTGTTACGTAGCTCCCATACGTGCGGATCGGCTATAGGCTGTAGATGCTCGAATGTCTACCACCAGCTGGTTTGCCCACACCTTGTGTAGTCTATCCACCTAACCGAAATTCATCGGGGGTGCGCATGCACAAGCAACACCAAATGGGAAAAAAACTACGACAAACTTGCTTGAATTCGCGGATCACAATGTGGGGAGGACCCACGAGGAAACCCCACTTTGGTGTATCGACCACACATTGTGTTGGTGAAACAGTTAGTCTCGTACAAACATTAATCTCACCACTCATGCATTCTCAATTTATTCAATTTCTCGTAGAGTGTGATCATGAAAAAAAGATACCACCAGCGTTTGCGTATTTAAACAGATTCTAAGTTAAAATACAATTTAAATCAAGTAAATGTTGGTGCGCTACTCCAACAGCTTATGTAACTCGTTGATTGGCCACTTTAATGATACAAAATTAAACAAGTTCAAATTTTCCAATAGCACATCCACGAAAGAAAAATGAAATTCTCACCAAAAGGTCCAAACTTTCCACAATATCTCAGCCCGTGTCCGGGTACCACGAAACAGAATTCGAAATTTCACAAACAATTCTCTCACTCAGTCGTCTCAAACATGTCCGCAGTAGCTAAAATCTCAATCCCAACCCGCCAGAGCTGGATCAGACCACCTGCTTTTATAGGATGGAGGGACGCCGTTACGAAGGTTCCATGGCGTCCAGAACAAAGCAGAACGTCCTCTAGCAGGGTTACGCCTGGATGGCAGCTGAAAACCGCCCCCGTGCTAACACCGAGCCAAGGTGGATTTTCGAATCGAAGTCAGTCTCAGGGAATCGAACCCTATTCCTTCAGTCACTACCAATGAGTGAGACTCACCGAATACCAATGGACCAGGTTAGTCTGACATTTTACGTGCGGAAACTCACGTTTGACACCGCAAGAGGATAAAAAATTTTAGGGGTCAATTCATAGAAGCGGGGTAGAAGGGTAACTGATAAACACCATGTTAAGTCCCATAAGGATTTCCCAGTTTTGAATTTCGAATGATTTTTGAAATCAACCTTAAAAATGCCTCATGCTGCTGTCATACCAGGATAGGTTGATATAACCTGTTTTTACACTTTAAGAGAATTTCACCGCGTTCTGAGCGTAAAAGTGTCTACGCAAATTTTCGCCCCATGAGTCACGATGTTCACTAATGGGTACACAATCGAAATTAAATCCTGGGAAACCTTCGGAAAATTACGAAATGAACCTTCAACCCTACGAATGAATTAGGCTTGTCTGTAGCTTTCGAAGAAGTCCGAATTGATGTTTAAGTTTCAAACCGTTTGACCCGTAGACGGATTTGAAGCTGCTGTTTACGCCCATGCTAAAAACTCCAAAAATAGTTTTTCGGCTCCTATTTCTAAATTAGCGTGGTCATTTCGGGATATTTTTGGAGATGTAGTCCCAAAAACTCAGCTTTAATTTGAGTAATCATTTAAGTTCCTACCTGGAGTGGTTTAGATTTTATTCCCGGAACAAATCGAATGCATCAGTTTGTGACACTCTGCATATGACAATGTTAAAGGTCATGGATCCGCTGCTGCAATGCTGAAGGTGTAAGGGGACACAAGTGAATGTACCTAACGTGTTCTACAAACGGCAGGAAAAAATGGTTAGAATTGGGCAGAGACTTCTACTGTAAGATTTCGAAGCCAGTTCAGAGCAGATTCATACCCAGCAGCCGAGTACGATAAGACCTCATCAGAAAATGTGAGCTGCCCACACTAGCGCGCATTCAGCGTAGCAGGCACGTTTCTTCCGCAGGTAGTAGAATAGGCAGATGTATTACGTCAATTATCTTTCATGGGCCAATGTCGAGTGACCTTTGACCCTAAGTTATTAAATTAAAATGTTGAATTTCGATGTTTTCCTAATCTATGATTCTGACCACTGCCATTAAATTCCGTGCATCTGCTCGCCTGCAATCACGTTTACAGGTAAACGGTCGAACAGTAGTCGCCGGTTCACCTTGCGTATGCTAGCTGAAGTCCTAGGATCAGCTTAAGATTAAGCACTTGTTTTGCGATAATGGGAGCGGGCTTATGTATACGGAATTCAAGAGAGTGCATCATATATTGTCCCTTCCTCATGTATGTACATGTTATTCTGAGAAGTCGGAAATTGTAACTGACGCAATAATTTTATGTTGGGTGATAGAAACTTTCCGTGTCTATACATTCATCCGCAAGGCCGAGAGCTTTGTCTAAGCCCCATGCATGCGATCTTATGCATGGCAGTAATCTTGTAGTGGCAGTAGTACTGGATTTGGGTGTATTTTCCGTATGCACGTAAGCAGAAAAGCAACTGTGCCTGTGTATGAATCCTTCATGCACTAGATTTCCACTGAAAGTTGACCGTGCGGTAAGAATTCAATGTGTACTTGAGCCTGTTGAAGATGTGAGGAATCGTTATAGTTGTTCGTAGAAAATTCGTAAACGTTTTTAAACTGTAATACTCAAGATTTGGGATTGGAAGAGCGATTGTACTGTGGAGTTGGAGTTTTCCGAAGTCGTTCTGGAAATATAGTCCAAAGGTTTGTGAATTCATTGACTTATTCGGAATAATGTTCTGTATTTGCAGAGCACGTTTTTCTGAAGGAATAAGCTTTGTACGGAGCATTCCTGTGCCAAGGGTTTGAAGCACGTACGATTTTATCGCGATGAGAAAATATTCAGAACCTTGTAAGTATTTCCATTTTTGAAATGTGTAGGAGTTGAGTATAAAAATACTTTGACGATGGTATTTACTCCAGTAAAACTTCTTTAATTACAGTACGCTGCGAGAGTCCTTCAACTCTATTTTCCAAGTCGTTTTTGCTACTCCTTCCATTTTCATGTGCTGAGTTAATCAGTGTGCAGAAGTGCGTCATATAGTGACAATTTCTCTCACCGTGGAAACTAGATTTCCCCTTATTTACTGAGAGGATCGTTATTGTTGGAATTCAAACTGGAATAATCAATCTCTGAGTCTGTCTGTCTAAATCTAAATTGAAGAATTCCTATAACTCCTTGTAAATAGAGGGAGCGAACATGCTTTTGTAGAAATTACTTTGTCATGCATTTTAAGTTGATGCTTGCTGAAGCTCTTGTTTATATTTTGGTTTCCATGTTCTTTTTTTTATAGCTACTAAAAGATATCCTCAACGTGCAACACACTCCGTCAAAATTGATCGTCAGGACCAACAACCTAACCCCGGCAGGTCGAAGGAACCGCTGGGTGGAGGGAGTCGTATACCTGAGGATAGACCTGACGTGTTGTCCAGACGGGAACCGGAGATTTTCGAAGTGGATAATGACAGTGATAGTGAACTTGAAATAGTATACGTTAAGAAGATTTCTAACGCGAAAAAAAATGACGTAATTGAAGTGAATATTGACTCAGACTCGGAAGGTGAACCTGTCTGCGACAAGAAAGACAACATTAAAACAGACTGGCTTGGATCTGTTGCCCCTGAGTCAGCAAGTAATAGCAGTTCTGGTTCATCTTCAGTGATTCAGATAGAAAGTGACATGGAGGAGGACTCTAGATCTATGGGTGACAATGATGTCGACATGGTTGACACGGATTACGTGGAAAACGTTGAGGACTACCATTGGCAAAACCCATATAGCCAGCACTTAAACAATGTGATACCGCCGGAAGACGGAGTGTCTGCTCCGAACCAGGAACTCAAAGTTGAACCTTCTAAGGAGAATGCATCCGATGGCACGGATGAAGAATTGCCAGATTTGGTTGATGCTGATGCAGTACCCTTGGAGGCGTAAGTCGTTTCTTATTTTTTTCCCAACAGACTTTTTTCAACAGCATCGAATTCTTCAGATCACTCATGTGGCCGTTTGAGATTTACTGAATTTATTATTGCATGATTGCAGAGTTGCAGCTGAGCGGAAAAGACTTGGCAACGAATACTTCGGTAGAGGCGAATATCATCAGGCATTGAAGATGTATTCAACTGCCATTGACTTGATTCCAACGGAGGCAGCGTTCTTCGGGAACCGATCCGCCTGTCTGATAATGTTAAATAAATTTAAAGAAGCAGCCCAGGATGCTCGAATGGCAATCAGTTTGGATCCTAACTTGAAAAATGTAGGTCCCGTTACGTTGTTAGGTGTCTATTCTCATGACAGGAAGAACGAAATGTTGTTTCCGTTTACTGGATCGTGTTTTTATTGGTGTTTGATATTGTTACAGGGATACATTCGGCTTGCTCGCTCAACTCTGGCATTAGGGGACATCAAGGCTTGCGAATTAGCAATTGCTAGCGCAGAAGCTAAACCTGAATTGAAAATTGACTTGAGTGACGAGAAGCAGAAGCTGAATACGCTTACTCAGCTGAAAAAAGAAATTGAATTATCTGATGCTAAGAAAGATTTCCGGAAGGTAATTCACTGTTAGTTTATATTGGCGATAGTCCGTGGAAATTAGATAACAGTATGCCGTTAATTATACTTTTACAGACACTATATCTGACGGAACGCGCCAAGTACATTGCTTCAGGAGATGTTACCCTGAAGATTAAGCGGGGTGAAACATTGATTAAACTGGGAAGATTCGTCGAGGCCCAAGATCAGTGCACGTAAGTTTGAATTAATTCCAACTCGACTTGCTGAGCCGTTCAACACAACATGCTTCGTGTGATGAATACGGGACCAAATAATTTTTTGATCTCCAAATTCCATATGCCTGTATAACTTAACTATTTCCCTTTCAGTGAGGTCTTGCAGACGGACGGGATGATTGTGGAGGCTATCACGCTTAGAGCCTATTGTTTCTACCAGGCCGACAATCTGGATAAGGCTCTGCAGTACTATAAACAGGCCCTTACGCTCGCCCCGGATAATAAATCTGCCGCCATTTATTACAAAGTATGACTCAAAATCGTTTTGAGGATACGGTGGGATACAATATTTCAAATCTGAAACATTAATAACTCTTTTTTTATTGCAGAAAGTGAAGCAGATTAAGGAACTTCGGGAAGCTGGAGCCACAAAGTATAAAACGCAGAGCTGGAGTGAGGCCCACAATGCGTACAAACAGTGTTTAGATGTTATTGAAGCTGATGAGGATGGCAATGTAAGAAATTCAAAGTGTTTGGACTATAGGTCTATCGGAAATTTTATATCACCGTATCAGGCAGGAATTGATGGACCGTTTTTTGTTTTTGCAGGCAGCGCTAGCCTCGAAGATAAATTTTAATTTAGCTCTAGTTGCTAGCAAAAATGATGCCGAGTTGTCTTTGACATTTGTTAATAAAGCTCTCAGTCTTAACCAGAGCTACGTGAAGGCCCTTTTGCATCGTGCAAGTATATATATGAACCAGGAAAAATTCGACGATGCTATCAGGGATTTTGAGGTAAGTAATGTCGGTTAAGCTTTTTTAGATGTTCTAGATTCACGAGATTACGTCACTGAGATAATGTTTGTACATAGGCTGTTGAAAAGATGGAGCCCCAGTCGAAAGATATACGACGGTTGATAGAAAATGCCAAACTGATGTCAAAAAAGGCCAAACGGAAAGATTACTACAAAATCCTTGGAATCGACAAAAAGGCCTCCAATGATGAAATTAAGAAAGCATATAAGAAAAGGGCTCTAGACCACCATCCTGGTACGCACCCATGTATTTCTCTTACTCTTCACATCCGAGTGGATTGATATTGGGATTCTGTTTTAGCGACTGCTACTGTTTTCCTTGTTGAGTTTAAAATTGAAAACTTGTCTTGAATTCCGGTATAAGTCATGTCACGCTAAAGTTAATTTGAATGGGTCTTGACTCCGTGACATTTTTTCTCGCCTCCTACGGCTAAACGCAACTGAAAAATTCGTGGGAAAACAGTATTAACGTACTGAAAGATGTCCTTGTCGGCACTACTGAGCTGAACATTTGGAGCGAGGCACCCCAGATCTCCATGTCTGGAGCTTAAAAATAGTTACAATTGGATGATACATATGTTGATGGAATATGTTCCCGAAAGTAAACACATTCCATGTTCGCATTTGTAAACCCATTCCACTGTTGCGTTTGTAAACACGCTATTCTGTTTGCGTTTGTAAACACGCTATTCTGTTTGCGTTTGTAAACAACTCGTGGATGTTATACATATATATTAGTAATTGTAATTGACATCAATATATTGCTAAATACCTTTTTATGTCATTCTGAATTGATCTATAAAATTTTAGTTGACTCATAATGCCATAAACTGATCGAGGGGTTGAAATTTTATCACAACAATTATGTTTCTGCTGTGCTGCCTTGAGACAGGGGGTAGTGTATAGTGTAATAGATGCAAATGTTAACTTTCAGGTTTCGGTTAGTCGTTCATGTGATTTTGGTGGTGTTTCAGCCAGGGCTTATAGTTAACAGTCCAGGTCGAAGAGCTTACGATTACTACGAAGTATGTTTTGACAGAGAAATTATATTTTTTGTATCTAGATCGCCACGCCAATGCAACGGAAACTGAGCGACGAGATCAGGAGAAGAAATTCAAAGAAGTATTAGAAGCTTATGAAATCCTGTTGGATGAGAAGAAACGGAGAAGATATGACATGGGACTGGATATTAATGAATCTGCTTCCGCGGGTTATGAACCATTTGATGCTTCCGCAATGTTCGGTCACATGTTTTTTCAGCATGCAGGAATGGGCGGGATGGGTGGTCGGCCCGGTGGGTTTCATCAGTTCCGAGCTGGACCTGGCTACAGTGGTTTCCGTCGTTGATTAACTGGTCGATCATCTGCGCGTAATGTTTTCACTGACGTATATGAATATACTTGTAAACCTTATCAGTGTGTATAGCTTCAGATCAATTCTAGACTCGCAGGTCCCCAGAGGGAAATTAAATACGTAGGAAAATTTGTAAAAAGATTATTGATGATGAAAATGTTAAATGTAAGTGTAGAAGTAAAAAGGTTTAACGCAGTTGTGTCGCGTTTGTCACTCAAGAGCATGATAGTCGTAATATTTATTATATATACATATATCTTGCCCCTATCCGCATTGAAACCGACTATTATTTGTAAAATAATTTTTTGTTTCGTTTCTGTATTGTTAATTAATGGGAAATGAAATTTATATGAATGACCTGTTACTCCGCCGATGGAGCCGTCCATGAAATAACTAGCAAGATAAGCATGTAACCTGAGGTAAAGATAAAGGTCCCAGTCTGAATGGATGTCATATTGTCGGTACCTTTGAGGATAATGTGATTGAACTTGCTGGCTCTCATTGCGGGTGACTTATATGATCGTATGATTATGGCAGTATTTGTGTATAATTATGCAAGTGCTCCCGAACATGATATCGTGTCCTTCGGTATTTTCCGAAACGCTTCCTCTGTTATTTCGGTGTAATCCTGAAACAACACCGAAGAATAGTCTCCTTCCTTACTAATTTGTAATTAGGAAATGTTCATGGATCGCATATATCATTTCTCTCAAGTTTTATTGTGGCATTTATAGTCGAACGGCCGACGAGGATCACAGTTGATCTTTGAGATGTTGTAGTAATGCGTCCCGCATATTAAACTGCTAATGACCGTTATCGCCAAACATAAATGAGCTAATTTCCCGTGTCTTGCATTACTGCGTTTGAAAAAATGTAACAGTAAATTTCAGTCAGAAGAAGCACAGTTTGTAAAACTCGTAAGTTCCACATTTTGAATGTACAGTTGGGTTCCTTCATTTCCACATAGATACACGAGCAGGAAACAGACGGTAGAGTTTTTGTACGCGAAGTCGAAGTATCTGAATACAAGGAAAGATTTGTCGTAATTTAATATACTTATTTCCGGCACGGGAAGACTTTTGTATGCGTCAAGCACCCCGCGTCGTAATTAATATAATAAACTGATTTATAATTGAGTCAACAACTTGCTTTTGTTTTAGGGAATGTTCACATATTACGTCATCACTTACACGGAGGGAGGGGGTCAGGGCTGTAATGTTAACGCCTATGGTGACGCTATTGAAAACAGGGAG
>WJFA01003861.1:0-11825 GCA_009870155.1 Pseudobourletiella spinata | reverse complement strand
AACTTTGAAATGGGAAATTGCGAATTCCAATGTTCTTAAAATTATCATGCAAAATTAAAGTTTCGCGTCAGGAACAAACTCTAGCTAACTTCACCTCATCATTCACGACGTCGTCGCGGGAGTGAGAAACGGCAAGACCACGGTGACTTCATGAAAACTTCACTGCTTCACTTGACGTTTTTTGACCTTATTAGCCAGTTTTTTTCTACTTAATTTTCTAAGGAACTACTTATCCCGCACAACTGAACATTGCAAAATGTCGGTTACCCGATTATGAAGGTCATTTTGACACCACTTTCATGTCAATATGACCGTGGATAATACCTGCATACCGATACATTCATCATATCCCCCGTGTTCAAATTATCATTTAAATTCCGCGAACGCCCAGTACCCCTGCATGATATCGATATTTATGGACCATCAGGTGCGTTCTAAGCTCTCGAGAGATAAATTCAGCCGGAATTAAGGTTCAACTTGAACTGACAGATGGCAGTTGTCAACCAACTTTTATCTTCGGAAAATTCCCGCCCGTAACAAGCTGCAGTGCACGCGGGAAGTTTAATATTTTATTGATCGTCTTCACGAATTGTTTGCGTAACAAGAACACAGTTTTTAAGATTTTCGCGAGTGGACATGACCAAATCGCGCTTCTTTCAGTACCCTTGTAGTTTTTGTTAAGCTATAGATATAAGAAGTGTGCTAATTGATAGTCAAATGAATGTTGTGATTGAATCTTTACATAAAATATTATTCGTACGCTCGGTGGTTCGATTCGGTTGTGTGTGAGCGCTGAAGCCAGAGTTCTTTCTACGGACAAACATCAAAATTTCTGCTTACTGTTTGTGCTAAGATTCGTCCATATTTCAAGCAGACAATTTCAGTGTTTCACTTTATGCATAATTTTTACAGTGCCCATGTGTACTGATTTGGTTTCACCAATGAAATATTTCTGAGAATTTTTTCCCGCATTAAGTAAGCTCCATGGTACAGTGTAATTATGCATATGTAAATGTACATACCAAAATTATTGAATTTCAATTCGCGTAAAATGATCACTGTTATCATTTTCAACCCTGTAGCTTGCGGTTACGCATAACACTTGATGTTCGTGAGTTTGCCCGACCTGAAAACATTAAAGGAAATGAATCCTCTTAAGCGACCAGCTCCATCCTCAACAGGCCCACAGCCCGAAGCTTCAGGCTCCACGGACCCAGACCGAAAGGATCGGAAGAAGTCGAAAAAGCACCATCATCGTATCGACCAGTCACACTTGTGAGCACCTTGAAGAATTTAAAAATAATGAAGGACTTCATGTGTACAGCAAAGTACATACAAATTTTGTTTGTAACTTGTACGACCGATCGAAAAGCGAAATAGACGGAAACAAGGCAGGAATGAATAGATGTACTTACTGTGGAAAATTCGATGGGTTGGTAAATGTCTGTTTGTACTGTGTGACGTTTGGATGCATGAAGGAAGGGCACGTGAAGCAACACTACAAAGAGTCTGGTCATCCTCTGGTGTGTTACCTAGAAAATGGATCGGTTTACTGTTTTAAATGTGCTGATTTTGTGTTTGACCGACAATTGGACTTAATTGCTACCAAGAACGAGGAACTCTCGGCCATGAAGCACATGCTACCCTTTACCCCACAGTACTCCGGTAGTCAAATCGCTCGTCGCATCCGAAAGCTCGGTTCCAGTTCATCCGGATCGTCCGTTTGCATACCACGCCCACAATGTGTGTCTTCCCAAGCTATATGGGGTCTCCGGGGCTTGATCAACTTAGGACAGACGTGTTTCTTGAATGCAATCATCCAGGCACTCATTCACACGCCCATGCTAAGGGACTACTTTCTTACGGAACAGGTATCTTGTGATCAAATGCATGGCTCAAAGAAGGAGAAGCCTTGCATAGCCCCACTATTTTCCAACCTGTTCCAAGATTTTTACAATGGGAGCAAAACTCCGATGAGCCTACATGACCTTCTGTACAAGATGTGGGTTAACGCTGCACACGTCTCCGGTTATGACCAGCAAGACGCTCACGAGTTTTTCATGGCCATGATTTTGGCCTTGCATGATCATTTCCATGCTGAGAAGGGAAATAACAATATCATTGATTTACTTTTCCTCGGAAGCTTGGAGTCGTGTGTCACTTGCCAAGTTTGCGGGCGGAAATCAATAACCGTGGACCCCATTTGGGACGCATCTCTCAACATTGTGACGGATTTAACGGGGCACAAAACACCACCGGTGGCCCCGGACACTCCCATAACTTTGGATGACTGTCTGCACCGATACTGTCAGGAGGAATATCTGCAAGGAAGTGAGTCCATCAATTGTGGCAATTGCTCCAAGAATCAGAATGCTACGAAGCAGCTCAAGTTCCGAGAAGTTCCCCCCATCTTCCTTCTCCACTTGAAACGTTTCAAGCACAGGGGCCAATCCGAGAAGGTGAACAATCCCGTTCAGTTCCCGGAACATCTCGACATGAACCCTTACACACCGGATCCTGACTTGCCAAGTAAAAGTCCAAGGGATGAGATTTCTCGTGAGGCTAAGAGTTCAGAAAATCGTTATGTCCTGTACGCAGTGGTCAACCACCAGGGAAGTTACGACGGGGGACACTACTACGCATACATTCGAAATGCGCGGCAGAACTGGTACATGTGTGATGACAGCAACATTATTCCTGTTAGTTTGGAGGCTGTTTTAAACAGTCCGGGTTATCTTTTGTTCTATCACCGCGAGTCTGTTTTCTTTAGTTTTGAATCCGGCAAAGATGCCCACAAGCACGTTAAAATAACGACCAAGTAGTGTGCCAAATTTTAGTTTCAGTTGGACTCAGTATTTCTCGTATACTCCGTACTTTACATGTATAAATTGTTTTTTACCTGTTTTGTGTATACTTTAAATTTAGAAGAAAATAAACATTAAGCACCTAATTTCCACCCAAGTTTACAACAAGAGCATCTTAATTTGCAATCATGCCGTAAAAGTAACAACGTTTGCATTAGCAGGAAACACGAATTAGAAATATCACAATGCATGACAACATGTAATAAAAATCTGTTAAAGGAAAAGTCTTCAGCTACTACGAAGAATTTTCCTTGATATCAAACTACACTTCTTCCAAGTAGGTGACCAACCAGGTGGACAAACGCAAAACTTGGCATCTGGAAAGTCAAAGATTAAGTTTAACTTGAAATACTATCAGCAGATCTATTCTTTTTAATACCGACCATTTTTAATGCATCAACACCTTACCCAACAACTCATTATGCGGCAAAACGATGGGCCATAGTTCTTTCACGCACTCATCTGCCTGACCAAGCAGCTGTTCGAAACTAGATATGAGAACAATAGCTCCGGCGTCAAGTCCTTCCTGCCATAGGGAGGGGGCAATGGCTTCTACTTGAGGTTTGATTTCGTTCTGGACACGCTGGACGGCCTCCCAAAGATGCACAATGATGGCTAAGTCTTCGAAACGAGATCCCTCCTTAAGTGAATAAACCTTCCGCTTTAATTTCCTCGTGTTTTTCCCAGATCGAAACGTCTTTCTGTAATTGAAAAGTTGGCTGAAAATACAAGCGGAACATTTTTACAGGAACATGTTTTACTTGCGGAAAAGAGCTTACCCAGAAAACGCACTGGAAGAACCACTGCTCCGGATGGACGCTGTGGTGGAGACACTCTCCGTGTCTGAGAAATTGTCCCCGTCTCCAAAGTTACCATCGGCAGCTTCTTTCTCTTTCTGCTCTTTCACTAATCTTAGTCGCAACTGATACTTTCTGATATCTTCACGTAGGCCATCTGCGGTGTCCTGCAAAACCCTTGCAATGTTTTCAAGTTCACTTCTTAGCTCTGACTGTAGATCTGTGTTGTCCACCAGCCTTGAAGCATTATCCCAACTACGTCCTTTGATGTAGCACCGAAATGCTTCCCCAGGGTCATTTAGACGATACTCTAAAATTTGGCCCGCGTCGTCATAATTCTGCGGCAAATGAAACGATCCAAATAAGATCATTTTATTCAAAATCATATTCATAAGCTCAAACGTTGATGTTTTGTTCTGCAATTTCATATTTCGATACCTTCAGTTCTTCCAAGTACCGGACTAGCCGTCTCAGTACAATATTTTGCGTCTCTACTGGGAGCTGCTTCGCTTCTCGAACCGCCGCGGCCCATTTTCCTGCTTTTCCGTAGCAATCGATGCTTTTCTCCAAGTCTTTTCCGCGGGTGAAACAAATTGCAGCTTCTACGAAATTCTGCTGCTCAGAAAATAATTTTCCGTGGGAACAGTACGTAAGTTCCAATATTGTTGTAAGCTTCTCCAGGTCTTGTCCGGTTTTTCCTTGCAGCTGTTCCTCCAAGAAGTGTATGTTCGTTTCGTGAATTTTATATCTCTCCGTGTAACTTATTATTTCCTCATTTGCTGTGTCTGCCATCTGAAGCAGGCTAATCCCAGCTTTTGCATAGCGTTTGAGCTTATGGTCAACAGTATACATGAGCTTAGTTTTCGGAAGTTTCTGATATTCGTTTAAAGTTGGAAGGTATTCCTTTGGGTCTTTATTCAGGCAATCAGCTACTAAACTTGTAAGCGTCAAATCGTAGGTCCCTAGGGCAGAATCATATAGAATATCTGGATTTTCGCAGTAGAATCTGTGGAAAGTAATGAAAACATTCGCATTTAAAAAAACCGTCTAGTATAAAGTAAAAAAAGACTCATTATAGCATAGACACTGTTGCCGTGTAAATCCTGTAAATCTCCTCAAAACAAGTGCAGGACGTAAAAGACCAGGTTCCGGGTTGAGATCTTAACTTTCGGTCTAAAGCTATGAAACAGAGTAACAAACTTGTACCCACCCCAAGAATTTGATGCGTGACTTGACAAGCTCTCTATCCTCATTGGGACCATTTACTGTGATGAGGGGTGACAGCAAAACTTGCTCGAAAAGCTGCAGTTTCGCCATGACAGCAAGGTAGGGATTTACTAGCTTCACAACTTGGGGGTTCGTGAGGTCCGAGGACTCAGTTGCCACTTTCGCTTCAAGGATCTGTTTCATGTACTCCACACAGTCACCATGTTCTGAACTCAGCTCTGTGACCATTAGAACTACTGTGTGCGAATCTTTCACATCATCTAATAATGATTGTAGATGCATTATGAGTAAATCTTTGGCAGATTTCTCTCTCGTAGCTTCAAAATTGGTCAAATTCTTCAGCTGCATGGCTAAAACATTGAAGTCCAAACGATGTCTTCTCATCACAGTCATAACTTCATTGTACTTTCTATCTTTGAGAAGCATTCCAATGGAGGAGATAATCAAGGGTCGCGGAGATATTGTCTCAAGGTTTCCGCGCGGAAGGATCTGCAGTGTTACTGTAGGTTCCAATATCCGATTCCAGTAGCTCGTGACAATGACAGATCCCTTTTCTACTTTGCGTGAATATTTGATCAGGCCTTCCCCGTTGAAATCACCCTCTTTTGTTAAAACCGGCAGCAAATCTGACATGCTCACGACTTCAAGGGTCCCTTGGAGCGTCGTGACCAGCAGCCAGTCCTCTAACACGTCGAATGATGTACAATCGTTCAAAATCTTCGTGGCTCGATTTTGGAACAATGCATGCAGCTGACGAGTAAGTGGATCAAAGCCAAATACAATTACAGTATTCTCCGAAATTATTTCTGAAGTGACATAATATTTCAGTTGATGAACTGTTGGCGGAAGTCGTCCCAGAAGAATGTTCGGCATCACACAAAGTTCTTGAAGGAGAATCGCACCACAGCGCTTCTGTACAAGCAAGTTTTTGGTTTGCTCTGCTTTAAAAACAGGAGTGACGATTTTCGCGCGGACTTTCAAGCTTGAAACGAGCTTGGCACGTAGATTTTTTTCTTGCTTAGAAGTGTCTTCTAAGGAGTCCGTCTCAGGAAGTTCGAATACGAGGAGATTTCCATCTGAAATGCATACAAGCTGTGATTTGTTCGGCCAAGTCCAATTATAGCATTTGGATGGTAGTTCGTGCGAATTCAATAGCAACGTGGCGAAATGTTCGACATCAGTTTCAGAGTTTTTAAAAAACTGTACTGTGGCATTTTCATGAATGCAGAGGAATCCTTCCCAAAACTTGTTCAGGACAACTTCTTGAACTTTATCCTTTAGTTGAACCTAGAACAGTTTAAATGACGAAGTTAATTTCTGAAACTTAAGCATTACGAGTTACTTAGCAATGATGACTACTTATATACGATTAAAATAATTACCTGATTCATGCACTTTGGCGGAGGTGCACAACAATTCCTGAACGGAGTACTGTAGACAGAAGCGCCGTTGACGGAAGCTACTAATGCATAGCCGTTCGCATACCCCTTAGAATATTCGAAGAAAATTTCATGTACGCCGTAAGAACCGTCATTTGCAATGACGTGAAGCCTGGAAGAGTAATGAAAGTTGGATTAGTGGTAAAACTGATTGATTGTCACATTTTTGGTATACGAAACCATACCTATAGGGTACTTCAGTATCCCAGTGATAGATATGATATTTTCAATTCTGATGATTTCCCAGCGTCTCCGACGGAATCTACAACATAAATGGTTTTCTTGCACATCCAGAAATAATTAGATCGCACCCATAGCTCCGCGCATGCTTTTTTCTGCAGCAAGAGAATTTCTGAGGTTGAGTTCCATAAAAGATCCAAAACTTCGTCAATGTCATCCTTGATTCGTCCTTCCAAAGGATCGAAATCAGAGCGCTTCAGTCCGTTCAGTTCAAAGAATGTTACGACGGATGCTCCAGTTGGTAAGGTGCACAATGTTCCGATTAAACCTCCAGATGGTTGCCAAGCGAGGCACTTGGTAGAAATCAAACTAGTTTCTTCTGTCTCTGCGTATAACTTGCCGACATCGTCATAGGTACGGATGCGTCTTCCAGCTATAAAGTTATCAACCCAAAGATATTTTATGGACAAATGATTTTGTAAGTTTTGTATGTAAAATTACCTCCATTAAAAAAGTTAACTGCGAAATAACGACTGTCCCATCGCCATCGAATTGTTGTGGCATAAAGCTGGTCATCTGCTCCCTCGGGTCGCTGCGGTCCAAGCTCAATGGTTGCCAACAAATCAAAATCAGGTAAGCTAAACAAGATAAGAGTCTCTTCCTTTGTTGCAACAGCCAGAAGTCTTGAGTCAGGAGAAACTTCAAAATGGGAAATTCCAGATGGAGATAAAAACACTTCCTCGAGAATCTAGAATACAAAAATTAAGACTCGATTCATCGCCAGATATTTTGATTCGAAGGCAAAGACATTTAACGATGATACCTTCGTTACCAAATTAAACTGATAGAACCCCCCGGTGCTTGATGCAATGTACAACGATTCAAGCAGGGAAACATAGTAAGTTTGCACGATTTTATCCAATGGGTGCAAAATTTCCAGCTCTTGTTGTGTGAATACATGAAGTTCCTCCACCGGTTGTGGCTGCTGTGTATTCAATCTGATTATTTTCCATTGTCCGCCTTCTCCATCCTTAGCTTTATCAAAACAAATGCACGAGCTGTGTTCGGTCAAACAGAAGTGTGATGGACACTCATAGGGAGGTTTTGTGATTATTCTTTTGACTATAGAGAGGTTCCTCATGTTCCTTTCACAGTTACTACACTCCTGAAAAATTAATTTAGTTTAGTTATGTAATAACTTCTACGAGAGTAATATACTTAGGACCTAGGTCGATATTAAAGCAACATCCATACAAACATCAAGTTCAGAACATACTTAAATGTGTCATAAAAATATGAGACATTCACGAAGACACATTCCCACTTCCCTTAAACATAAAACTTATAGCCCCGTATCCCGCACGAACTATTGTCCTAATGATAAATAGATTTGAATTACTAAAAAGCCAAGTCTGGCTTAAACTTACTTCGGTTAACCGGGTTTTGGAGACAACTGTCAACTGAAATACGGAGTCAAAGGAATTTAATTATGTCGATAAAGGTAAACGAAAAATGTTAACCTCAAACTGCTTAAAGTACATATGAAATTGCCGAGGAAATTCACCCTGAAATCTTTAAACACTTTATAGTTTATAGCAACTAAAACAAAATGTTGAGCAGCAGGCACATGTTACGTCTACATTACAGCTCAAATTCTGGCGCGCTTACGTCAAGAAAGTTGAACTGGCCATTGCATTTCATATTTTAATCCCTGGGTGGCAGAAATATCGTCAAAAGAAATAGTCGAAAGCAAAAGATAAAGGAGATCGTGGCCGCACACTCGCTAGAGTCACAGTAAACGTACAAAAGCAAAAACTCATAAGACTTGGCATATCATTACGCATCAGGGGTACATGAAACAATTTATGAGCCTGGACATAACTAAGCCACGACTAGGACACGAAATCGTAAGCAAACGTAAAGTGAAAGTGAACACGCGAAAGGTGAATGAATGACATTGCGCTAACGCGATCAAAATACGTGACAACCTCTTTACATGCGTCGCCGTAGTAGCTACTTGAGATAGATCTCATAATAGCTCATGCTTACATCATATTGTGGGAAGTTTGCTTTCAGCGTTAGCGTTATATCGTTGCGACCGCAATGGCTTCGACACAACTCGAAAGTCCTTCCAGGCACACGTGATTTAGGTTTGGCTGGCATTTGTTGTTTCGATAACAACCATGCACTTCCACGTAGTTTAAGGTTTTTGGATTGAAAAGCCGTAAGAAAACGCTTCATCTTCTTCGGAGTTATAGATCTGGTAGACTAAACCTCAGCATAGACATCAGGATAAGCGCTAATAAACGAGATCCTTACGTCATTTAGGCGGGCTCCCACGCAATCGGCACGGAAACGATTATCAGCATATCATCTTCGTAGAATGGTGAAACTCATGGATACTCCCATCCCACTGGGGGTACTTAGAAATGAATCAAAGTGTACCGCGGAGTGCAGGCTCGATTCCAACCATAAGATCAGAATACTTTCTTCATTCTCAGTTTCGCGTCTATTTATATGTAAAATTAAGATTATTGATCAAATAAACCGGCAATCGGAATTTATGCAAGTAGCCTTTCAGAACAATATTGATTAGAAGTTTTGTGTATATATTTTTTTCAATAATTATAGAAATTGCTGAAAAATTAATTCCAGTTTCAAGGTCATTCGCTGACTCAAAAACCTTACCGTCATGTCGTAATTCAGTTTCTATACATTCGCGAAGAACAGGGTAAAACATATAAATACATTGATGGTAAGGTCATCTGGTGGCCACGATTGATTGTAGCAATGCTGGTGCTCGAAATTGTAGTAGCGTTATGTTCAAAGAAAGTTGCTATCGATTGGTGAACACCCCGTGAAAAATCCAATGCATTGGTGAAAAGGTCATCCGGTGACTCCAAATGACCTTACCCATGTTCACAAATTTTGATAGCGCCAAGTCCTACTGTAGTAGCTGTAAATTGGTGAAGAAAAAGTTAAAAAATCAAAAATTTAAGAAAATGGTCATCCGATGACTCCGAATCACATGACCGATTTTGACCAATGTTAGTAGCAACTTGAATCTAAATGGTTGCTACAGATTGGTGAACGGCCGGTTGAAAAATTCCGATCCGTTCATCAGAAGTTATCGTGTCTACGGACGGACAGAGAAGGCCAAAACGTAAAGTAGCTAACGAGTATAAGGACCGAATTGAATGTCCAAATTCCCGATTTATCTTTTTGGGAAGATGCATACCTATCCTCCGTAAGAAGTAATACGGTTTACTGCTAATGTTCTGAACCCCACTCGCGATGCTGGGGACTTCCGCGAAGCTTTAGCACACATATAAGGATACCAATGTGGCACAAGGCATAATCATGCGGAGTAATCCGAATTCGTAAATGGTAAGTTCACTGATAAAACAATGAATGACTGCAGTATATACCTATACCTGTTCATTAAATTGTATAGTAGCGTGAAGGAATTATGACATTTGTAACGAACTTGTGTGTACTTACGTGCAGACTGCAGAAGCGTTTTACTGGGAGTCGGCGTGTTTTCAGGTCGTGACCTCACTACGGCGCGAACCTTTTTTCGCTAGGTGGCTGTACCTATATTGCATCAACTCAATACCTTATCTATAAAGTTTATTTTCTTGTTTCGCCGAGTCAGGAGAAACTCAAGGCGGTTGATATATTGGTTGAATATATCAACCGCCTTGGAGAAACTATGAAAATTACGCATACACCATCCTTCCGGAATCGCTTCAACAATCAACGTATCCCAAATGAAGTTATCTGTTGCTCTTGCGTACATTTTGCCTAAAATGAGCATTAGATTTTTATAATGAACTAGAACACGCATATTTATTATCAAAAGTATCAAAATCTTGTCGTGAAGTCTAACATTTTTAAAAGAGCAGTTTTAATATTCTATAAATTTGTAAATGGAAAGTCAAGGAACTGGATCCACTTGTTGTTAGGTTAAAATATGCCCCTTGAGTAAGATTTCCTCTCGTCACCAAGCGGTCGCTCTCATCGTTGCAATAATCACGATCATCACACAAACAAATGGTGATTTTATGTATCGGCGTTTGAAATAAGCCGAACTGTCGATACCCTGTATATTCTGCCGGAGGATATTGACCGTTTCTGTCAGCTTTTCTCCTTTTGGGGTAGGGCAATACTGTTACAGCTTCCGTGAAACATGAGCTCTTCGGACAGATTCCTTCGAACTTGAAACAAGTGCGAACTATACGGTTGTATGGTGTGCTAAAATTGTGTATCCTAGGTGAGCCTATTTTGGCGCAGACATCCCCAGTTTCACATGGCTTAGCAAGCATACCATATCCTGTAGTGGAATTTCCAAGACACCAGCGGCTTAAATAGGCGTCGTTGGAGCACGAGAAGCATATTATATGAACGCCTACGGAAATAAAAAAAAACAGAAGCTATTATGAAACGCTGCTGCAGTATCCAAGAAATCGGTAAACGGTACCCTACAACGAATATATATATAGTCCTAGACTCCCATCATCACCAATCACCACGGTCTACCGTGACCGCGTAATCGCTTTAAAGGAGGTTTCCAACTGGCTGCAAGTCCCAGCCTTACTCAGCTACATTTAGTTAGTAGGCTTCCCGTATAATGGAGGTATGGGCTTCTATAGTGAGTCAGAGAGTCAGACTCCGACGCATTATTTTAGTTAACTACAGCTAGAACTAGCTGCGTTTGAGTCGTTTAGCGGGTTTCTACCAGAACGCATAGGGTCCACCTAGATAAATGCCCTAGGTAGCTCACAACAAACTCTGAACTTTATATGCGCATTGACGATTGTCATTGGTCAGTCGTTGGTGTCATCTACAATTGAATAAAAGTAGTAAAGTAGTAGCTGACAACTCACTTTTGCCGACCAGGAATGTCAGAATAAGTAAGATCACGAATGAGTTCCTTCCTAGCAGATCCATTCCAGGAAGACGAAAAGTATGTATGGAGCTTGTTTGAAAGCATTCGATTTGATGCTTGGTGTTGCACAGACACTATACTCCAATGTACTATTGCATTGTTATTGTAGGGAAGTCAGAAATTCAGTTTATGAGATTGTAGATTCATTTTGGTTACTTTTTGTTAAAGTTTATAGACCATCAAGAAATTCAACTACTTCGTTTCCCTCTCAATATAATCTCATAGCAAAATCTGTCAATGCACGTAATTAGCCCATGATGAGTGATATAAAAATCAGCTGATACTATTAGTTATTGAGATCAGTGATCAGACTTGATTGGCCCACTGCACTGAATTATTGGTTTTACGTACTTTGAGCCGCACAATGCAT
>WJFA01003860.1:0-11826 GCA_009870155.1 Pseudobourletiella spinata | reverse complement strand
GTTGTTGTAATTCCCGACCCACCATTGCCCATTCACACTTCTCACCCATCTGAATACTAAAATCCTCCGTATCTTGACACCCATAGAAACTCCCTTGCTCTCTCTCTCTCTCTCTCTCTCGCTCGGTCTCCCTCTCCCTATCTTTATTGACAACGAGGTGTAAATTAATTTCAATTCTTCCATATTATAGAATCTTCCTCAAACATGCACACACACACGCAGAGTCCCTCCAGGGGTAGGCTAAGAGTTGGGCTCAAAGCTTTTAGTTAGCCAAAAACTATCTATAAGTCTCCTCCATATCATTCATGGCTCATAAATCCCCATTGGACGGCGGTGAGTGCGAGCGGGTTGGATGTGCACGCTTGTGTGCACAGCACACGCCCTGAAAAAATTATCCTTGAAAATCCCCCCAAAACTCCGTGTCATTAACATTCAGAATGGATCTCGCATGTACGGGCCTGCTCTTTCCACCACTACTACTACTACTACTACTACTACGTACGAATCAATAAATAAACGGATGGAAAAAATAGTCACATGAATATTCATCCTCCTCATACTATAGTACTCACACTTGCCGCCGCATGGATTCATTCAAATTTATGAGTATTTTACGCCAAATTTCATCTTGAATACCTAATTTCTTATTGCAACTTTCCTCCCCATTTCCCACTGTGTAATTTTTTTTTCTTGAAATTTTTCCATCGTGTGAGACTGGTTATGATGACGGCGGCGGTGAAATTTTCTTGAGTAGGGGCGCAGGGATGAGTGCTGTGGGGGCAAAACGGTCAGAGTCACTCGCGGAATTTCAACCCCGAGAATTCAACCTCTCACGTTTTCTAGGGGGTAGAACGATGTTGGATCTCGATAAGGATTATTTCACTTGATTTTCACTGTATCCAGCAATGGTGAGGGTGGGGCCGAGAGTCGTTGTGCCCACTAGGGAAAGGCTGCTGGGATCCGCCGTGGTACAGAGTATAATAGTTTTACCAACTCCATGGTGGGCATATTGTAACATAGGGCTTTTGGAAAGGCGATGGTGGTGTGGCGGTGATTTTCCTATGGTAGGCGGTTGCCACCATCCATCCATCCCTTCGTCGTCATGAGCGGAAGAGGAAGGAGGGGGGAAGGGGGCCATCGTATAAGATGGCGGGTCCGTTAGGCTGGGAAAATGGCACATCTCCTCCAGTCATTCCATGTAGCAAGGAATTGAAATGCAGAAGTGAAGCTCATTTTCCAAAGTTTCGCTCAGCTCAATGCCGCCCGGAATGGGAATGGCCATGGGGATGGCGATGGGAAGGATAATATCCATGGAGGAGCTTCTATACTACTGCCAGTACTACTACTACTACTACTACTGCTATATGCACGACTATGTAGTCAACAGCCCCACTCCCCCAGCAACCATTTCCCTCACTTTCCCATATAGACCAACGGGCCTGACTCGACTCTTAGGAGCCACATCAACTATGTATTAGATGGCTGCATATGTAATGACAACTATAGCCATTATATTCTTCATTCTCCGGGATACACCCGGCCCCTATGCACACGCGGTGGGGAAGAAGGGACTATCTTGACGACGACGACGACGACGACGACGACTCGGATGGGAGTTAGAGGAGCTCTGGCAAATGAGAGTGAAAGAACCGGCGCGCCGAGTCCATACCATAATGGCACACAGCTCCCTTACAACTCCGGCTTTGACGGAATGGGGAAATTTTGAGTGAAGGAGCGATTTTCTGCCGTAGCCTCCCGCACATACCGCCACACACACACATATATACATATACATGCCTATATGCACACATCTAAATGACATATATCTACAAGTGCATATACGGACATGCATATACAAACACGTACAAAGACACATGCATACTTTACGTATGATCCTATACTATTCCACCCGCCCCGTCTCCTTCCCTCTAATGTAGTTTGCAAAGCGTAATTTATGCGACGCTAACGACCAATTGAGACGCACTCGTCGGATGGCAGCTACTTCCATAGCAATTTTCTCCAAATGGCCCCTCCACACCGCCCCACACACGACGACGGTACTCCCCCAATGTGCAGGCGAGCCGGAGCCACCCCCCAGCACAGTGGCTATACCCCACCCTGTCGTCATGGGTCATTCCACATTGTTGCCAATTTCGGCTCTGGAAAATGAGCCACAACAGATGGGACATTTTATGCAAATCCTCCCCCTCATCTCTAATATACACCGGCCATATTCACCATACGACCCAGAGCCCCACACAGCAACATCCACACATCCATCCATGTAGTCAACCGCTCGGAGTCATTAGCTCCACAATGGATCGGGTGGGAAAAGTCTGTATGTGTGTGTGTGTGAGTGTGTGAGTGTGTACTACTATACGGGATTAGCCGGAGCCCAGCTGTGACTCTCTCTCCATACTGTATAACGGACAGGACATAGTACACAGACGGGATCATACTTCCGTCACAACCACCAACTCCTCATACTCCTACCTCCTGCATAAATCCATCTCATCAGAGGAATGGGAGCTAAAATCATCCGCGGCTCATGCGAACCCCCATAAAAGCCCTCCGCTCATTCCCCACCACTCACTAATTACTCACTTCCTCCGCAGCGGATCCCACTTGGTTGGTTGGAAGGTTGGAAAAGTCATTGTTGACGAATTCATCCGTTGAACAATTATGACGGCCGGCAGAAGTGCTATGGGCTCGGGAGTGGAGTTGATACTGATATACTTGTTATAGTATAGCTGAAGACTGCACACATAGTCGTGCGCACACACACATGCACACACCCACACACACACACACACAGCCCCATGGCCGTCAATTTAGTTTTTGAAGGAAGCTCCTAATTACTCCAAATTAGATGGAAAATCAAAT
The DNA here is from genome assembly GCA_009870155.1 of Pseudobourletiella spinata. Classification (NCBI taxonomy): domain Eukaryota; kingdom Metazoa; phylum Arthropoda; class Collembola; order Symphypleona; family Bourletiellidae; genus Pseudobourletiella; species Pseudobourletiella spinata. Next base: position 8,943 of record WJFA01003860.1, on the reverse strand, counting down.
TGGAAAATTCCAATCCCATTTCCTCCTTAGCGCCGATAATTAAGCTACTACAATTCTTTTATAGAATGGCCTTCATTATCCGTCATGGGCAGTGAGCGTCAGGAGGGACAAGATGGGTTGCACTGGAATGCATATATCCGTATATAAATGCATGTATCGTTGATATGACCCAGGATTCCAGTAGTATCATCATGATAAGTATGTTCATATTGTGTGTGTGTGTGCGTGTGTGTGAAGTGGGAAATCGGGAGGTTGGGTGGGAAGTGTAGTGGTGGTGGTGGTGGAGGTGGGGCGGTGGCCTTGTGTGACTCTTGTGGAGACGGTGTAGTGTATACTAACCGAGGGAAGTAATGGTACCTGAAGGAAAAGATTTCTTGGCGATACGATTGACGATAGCAAGTTCTAAAAAGGGATGAGAGGGTAGTAGATGACGGTATGGTATAGTCGTCCCACTCTCGTCACCGCCACCGCCACTCCCGCCCCAGACTTTTAGAAAGACTCGGGATGAAAATGGGAAAAGGGCGCGCACAATTGCTGCCATAGCTATGAGTGTGTGTGTGTGAGTGTAGCCGTGACTGTGCACGTGTGTTTGTGGGAGCTTGTGTGTGGCCGTATGTGCGCGTGTGATATGGCTCTCTGTGTTTGTGTGCAATAGGGCCCTGTGTGTGTGTGTGTGTAAATGTGGGAGCATATTTGTGTGTCTGTGAGTGAGCGGAGCTGTGTGCAAGCATGTACACGTATAAGTTCGGGTGTGCGGCTGTATGTGTGTACGGGTGCTTCCCATTCTCGTTTCAACTGTGGCGTGTGAAGGGAAATTTACTTTTTCCCGTATCATTTCCGGCCGTACAGCCCTACATAAAAGGACACACAAGGTAGACGTAACGACTGAGTAGAAGAGTGAGAGAGAGAAATTTAGCTACGTCGTAGACAGCGGGAGCGGAGCATGGGGGCTACATACGGCGATGTGGCATGAGGAGAAGTAGAAAGTGAAGTGATGGCAAGTATTCCGAAAAGAAGATGGCTTGTCCTAAGAAGAGAGCATTAGACCCTTAGGAAAGATATTGGACTCTGGGGGCCCATTCAAACACATGAGATTAGCCGGTGAAACTTGGAAACTATGCCGAGAGAGAGCTGGGAGCGCGGAGGAAACATGGCACTTTCTTCCTCTCTCTCTCTCTCTCTCCCTCCCGCTCACTCCCTCACTCTCCTTCCCCATTCTCCACTTTTCTTCATTTCCTCAGCAACATACACGGAGGAAGATGGGACGTAACGGGAGTTACTGAGCTGGGAGGGCCTTTATTATGGATATATACATGCCGCTATGTATACGACTAACTCCCGGTTCTGCGCACTTTCCCGACCATTCAAACCATGGCAACGGGAAGGAAATGGGATTGAGAGAGGGAGAGAGAGAGAGAGATAGGCAGACACACGGGAAAAGTTTTACCCCACTACATGCTTTCCCATCCTCTATTTTTTTTACTCCCCACTTTGATCCATCAGCTAAATTTTTACGCTCAGTTTTTCAACGGGGAACTACCTTATAATCTTTTAGTTAGGCATCACTAATCATTCCAGGGCAGGGTCAGCGTATGTTTCTGACTTGATCCTATTTCCCATGGAGTTCATCGTAAATGAGAGTTGAAGCGGACCGGATGGACCTACCACCCCGTGGAGGTGGGTGTGCATTGAGTTTTTCAAATGTCCCATTTGTTCCAATGGAAATAATGTAAACGTTTTTGATTTTGTTGGGATAACCACACTCGGAATTTTGCGTTTTTTGTAAAATCTGGTGGTAAAATAATTCGCTTGGTGTAAATGCCGCGTGTAATTTTATTAATTTATTGTAAAAGCCGCGTGCAAAATGTTTACTTTGTTGTGAAAGTATTTGGAAAAAATTCCCCTCTTAAAGAAATCCCTGTAAAATCTAATTATTTGATTCTAACTGAGTTTTCAAAATTTTCGCTCGGGATCATTTTACAAAAAGAATTTTGGACAGTGATTTTTACGATAACCANGATAACCATAAAATTCAGCTTTGTTACAAACAATGTTGCATGTTAAAATTTTAAGTGTCATTTCCCAACACGGCATCAATATGATTATGAGAACCTTTTGAAAAGCTCAAAAAAAATGCGCCAAAAGGAAGATTTTGTAACACTTTGAGAGCATCAGGATTTTGACTAGGATTCTGAAAGTTTGAGACACTTTTTCAAGTGTTTGAATCCGCTACTGTGCGGGTTGGGTGGGATCTACGGCGGGAATTTGTAACACACGAGTGGGGAGGACAGTTAAGAGGGAGTAAATTTTTGGAGAAAGTATCCGGAGTGGAAAGTGGAGTGGCAGTTAAGGGAGAGTAGATTTGGAAGTGGCGGGGAGGGGTGTAAAAATTAATGGGCGGCTGTACGGAGCTACGAGGATGGTACTTGGGCCTACTTTCTCCAGATGAGAATGCATCTTCTAACGGCGTACTTGGCTCGTCTAATTTTGAATTCTTCCCCCTTATTTCATTCATTATCGCTAGCTCCATGTGGCATACTAATCTGGCTTTTTGCAGAACAGTCAGTCCCGCACACACACACACACACACACGCACGCACATATCCACACACTTATATATTCCGTATATACTTGCACACACACATTGGGAGGCTCATAGTCATCCTTTCCCTCGTATCACATTCCAGAAAGTGGCTCTTGAGCTAAAACTGACGTGGCCATTGAATGGAACCATGAGTAAATGTTCAACAATGGAAGGAGCGGGATGGTTCTTTGGTAAATATGAGCGTATATATAGCGGTGCTATGGTATTACTAGCAGTCGTTGTAGCCCAATGTTAGTAGAGGCGCAATGGCGGCGGTAGTGGGAGTAGGAGCCAGAGTACCACTCTCCAGCTCTATTTTCATAATGTCCCTCCACAGAGTTCCTTGTTATATCTACTACTTTGCATACGTCCCATACTCATATCCATTCCCATAAACATACATTACCGTCTAAAATGGAATTAGCCTATTTCAAGAGGGCCGTAATGTAGTACTAAGGGAGTATACTAGAACCCTCCACTACAGCCCCCGCCAGTAGCCATTCCGGCTTTATTTACGCGCAAAGGGAAATTCTCATTCCGGGCTCAATGAGCTGGTGTGCTTCCATGTCTTTCCGTAGGTATGTGTGTGGTTGGGTGTGTGTGTGTGTGTGCATGTGTGTGCACGCGGGTAGCTACATTAACCTTATAACTACTACCACTCACACATACACACGCACACACACATACACACATACACTTTAGCCATCCCCACTGCTCCATCGTCCATTCAGATGGCCCAGCATTATTTTGAATGTCCAGCCAAGAACGCGCCCATGCCAGCCATTTCAAGTAATACGGGATTGCATGTGTACGGGCCGTAGAGTCCCTATTTCCCACATTTCCACGCGTCCACCACCACTCATTTCCCCCCACTTTCCTCCGCTCTCCACCAACCTTCCAAGTTACATTAGCCGCCTTAATTTAAATCCTTTTTTCCCTCCCAAAAAAAAGAGAAACTCTCTCGCCCTTCAGGATAAGACTACGTATACACTTTTTTGAGTGGTCCAAGCGGAGGCGGGGATTTGTAAAGGAAACAATTTGTTTCCACTACAATAGCAGTAACAACAACAGCAACTACTACTACTACTACTACTACTACTATTACAAGTCTAAAAGGCGGGAGTCACATTCAAATCAGTATCAGGAACGGAGGGTCGTGGCGTATTGATAAAATCGCAATATTTCCCTCCCTTATCCCAGGCACGTAACTGGGACATTGTCTTTAACTTTGAAATTTTTTGAATCTTTCCCCTCATGTTGGCTAGCCGGGAGCGGGAAACTCATAATGGAGCGGAGTAGGGTTGTACATATAAATATATGTAGTGTATATAAACTACCACGTAAAGTCACATAGCGTGGGACATTTCCTTTTGGAAATCTTTTCTTCTTCTTCGTCTTATTTTTTTTTCTTTCTCCGAGAATTCCCGCGGCCTCAGCAGGGGATGGAGAGAGATAAAAACAAAAGGAAAAGACGTTGTCGTCCTTCCAGCATCATTATTTCCTCGGATAAGAAAGTAATTTAGGCCGGAAACGATTGTGGAAATGGGAATGGTTGGAGCGAGTCGAGTCTACTTATTCTTTTTCAAATGGCCCCGCTCCTCCGCTCAGCCCAGCTATATGCCCCTATCCCGCATTATGTCGTCGCGGGAGTCTCTGTAGATCACTCAGTCACTCTCTCGCTCTGTCCTATGGTGGGAGGCTGTGAGGCGGGAGGATATTTCCGGGGAAAGGGTCCATTATTCCAATGGACCATTCCCGCTCTAAGCTACTCATTCCACCAATGGGGAATGAGCGGATGGGGAGCGAGTGGTTGTGTGGGGGCGCGCGTGTAAATATACGCCCATGTGCAATCAGGTCCCCTGTCCGGAAGAACTGTACTGGGAGACAAGTTGAGTAGAGTGGAGCTGGCGCGAGTGTGCATGTGCCTGTGTGTGTGTGTGTGTGTGTGTGTGTGTGTGTGTGTGTGTGTGTGTGTGTGTGTGTGGTGTAATGAACTTCTATGCTGGAGGATATGACCGTCTTCCACTCTATCTGCCGCACTGCCATCTCCACGTTTCCAAAACCGTTCGTACCCATGGCAACATTAGATTTTTTTTTCAGATTCCCCAGACTTTTAAGTCATAAAACTCATTCACATCCACGATATTATAGCTTTTTGCCCCGAGACTTGCAGCTATGCATCAAAGGGGTTGGTAATCTCTTCCAGGCTAACGCCCCTTCCAAGGCTACAATTCATCACGATCCGGGAAAGACCAAGTTGTTTCAAATAAGGATGTTCTATCGGAATAGTGGATGCAGGGAAGGGGAGAGCTGTTTCTGCAAAAAAAAATTGAGTTTGGTGGATGGGGGGAATTGTGAGTGAGAGAGACGGCGGCCTGGTGGTGGTGGTGGTGGTGGCGGATGAAAGTGCCGTTAGTGATGGAACATATGGCTCTATTATAATTTGGAGTGAATTTGGACGGGGCTGGCTCACTGCGTGATGTGAGGGAACAGGAGAGGAGGAAGTGAAAGGAGTGGGTATATATGAAAACCAATAAATACTGACGGCGTATGTGTGGAGGGATGGTAGTAGTGTAGTAGTAGCAGTAGTAGTAAGATATGGGATCCTCCTGGATGGGAAATCTCTGGGTTCCAGAACCCATTACCGGGCCCAAGTTTCCACGCCTTTCATCGGAAATTCAAATTTTTTCGGAAATTCCCCCACTTTTCCTCCGCCGCCACGGCCACCCCACCCCCATTACCAGCGGCACAGAAGTTGGGCCCGTTGGCCTCGCTACTCCTCCATAAGGGGCATTAGGTATACCGTGTGCGTATGTGTGGGGGTGGGTTTGAAAGGCCGCTGATTTGAATGAGCATGTCTCGAACCTTAGGGCTACTTCGGCTGTCAGCAGAAATCTGTAATGTATGCAGGGAAAACGGAGGGAGGGGTAGAGAGAAGGAGAATTAGGAACTGAAGGAGTGCTCCTTGTCGAAGGATTGAAAGGGCTGCTGGGTGAAGGAGGACTTGGATCCAATGTGGAGACCATTCCCTTCCGATTCCATCACAGACCATTATTAAGGGAATAAATCTAACCTGCTATAGAAATGTCGACCGCAGAAGTTCCCAACAGTCGATAACATTATTGGAGGGGGGCCATTGAAGGAGGTGAAATTTGTGAGACGATTATATGCCGGGCTCAGTCATCTCCAACTCCTCGGAAGGAGTATAGTAGTATGTATTATGGTGGTGGTGGTGCGTGTGTGTGTGTGTGTGTACTCCCCCGTAAAACTTGCGTTAGACACAGGAGTAATTTAGCTCATCGTAGGGAAAGTCATTGGAGCCCGCCGTGCCTATAGTTCATGTTCCCACAGCCACAATTCCCGTCCACGTGGGGGACTATGTATGGGGACGGGACTGGTCTGATCGCCCTCTTTCAAATCGTTCCATTAGATTGCCTATACACGGGAGCATTATGAGTGAAATAGGAGAATTTTCTGGGAAGAAAAGTTGGGATGGGAAAAGCTGAGAACATGCGATGATTGTGTGTGTGTGTGTGTCTGTGGGTGGGTGCGTTCGTAGAACACTTATACGAAAGTGACTGTGCGTGTGGGTACGTGGTAAAGTGTGTGTTCCCGGAGTGTTTATATGCAAGTTTGTGTGTGTGTGTGTGTGCATGTGTGCTCATGGAACGCCACTGAGAAAGTGTGCGTGCATGGAGCGCCTGTGCGAGAGCACGCTGTATGTGTGTGGCATGTGTGCGGACGCGCGTGTGTTTGTTAGAGTTTGGAAATGGGACCATCTCCCTTCTGTATTTGTAATGTGCTGTGTAGACTGAGAAATATTATGTGGAACTACTCCTGAAAGCCGTGGCGGCATAGCGTAAGTACTGGGAAAAGACGTGAAATGGTCTCACATCCTAATTTATTACCGAAGGAAAAGTGGAAATAACATTGTAATTTACGTGATGCCTAGTCGGTCTTGGAAACTACCTTAAAAGGATCTTACGTAAGCTTCTTCCACTCCTCTTCCTCACTACTACTACTGCTACTACTACTACTATTACTACTACCACCAGTGCTAGTCTAGTGTTACTACCATTACTCTTGTATGGTGTGTGGCGGGCTGTTGGTTTTTTACTCCCAGGAACCCGCGTGTTTGTGTGTGTGTGTGTGTGTGTGCACGTCTCATGAACTTTTAGGAGGTTTTCCCGAGCCTTCCACTGAGCCGTATAGAGGCGGGGAGAGAGCGAGAGAGAGAGATAGATCCCGTGAGTACTCACTCACAGGGTGTTGCATTCTGGGTTGGGTGAGAGTATATATGTGTTTATGTATGTAAATATATATAGGGATACATACACTGCTTGGCCAGCTTATTTTTACGGGCTCTATTATTTGTCAACGTCTGAGCTTGAATTATGTCTCTATTTTCAGCTCAGTATTCATTTTGAACAAATGTCCTCCTCCTCCTCCTCCTTCTCCTCTCATCCGAGCATTGCCTACACCCCATTCATATTTTACGTTTTTACGGCCCTCTCTGATTACTCCGGGCCCATCGTGGACCCTGTCTCTCGCGCCTTTGCCCCGACCCGCGAGCACACTCGATTAATTTTAGTCTTCAGTTATGACCCCCCAAAATCACCATGTCCCAACCTTGGACTCTGAGGTCATTCCCAGAGACATTTCGGCTCGTTCAGTGGTTTGAGACGAGTTGAATATTGACAGTGGTTGAACTGACTTGGGCTGTTGATTATGTGAAGGCAAGTGAGTGTATTGGGTTGAGTATGTGATGGTCGTAGACGGCTGATAGTATCGGGACTGGAAAGCGACTTCCACCTCACCGAACGTGAAGAGGCTCGATTGAGATTGTGCTCGAAATGATTTTACGAATGTATTGTAATGTGAGGGACAGTAACTGTTAATGTCTATAATGAGAGAAAAACAACAGCAGAATTTCCGATCCTTGTCCACCCAAGATCAACCTCATCAGCTACAGTCAATTAACGCTAAGAATGGAATGATTATGTGCATTACATGTGTGATGACGTCACTCAGGTTGAACTCTACGCATTTACAAACGGATGGAAAATTACGGGGATTTATTGAATGATACTGAAAGGTGATTAAGGATTCATTCAATTATGGAAATGAAGGCTTAAAAAAGCCTTCCATAGAAATAACTTGGTTTAGTTCACAAAATGGTGAGGGAATAGTGCACGTAACTTTAGAGTAAAAATGATAATGATAGCAAATGTGAAACCCGTCGAGTCCACCCTTGCAACACCTCAGCGTTTTATCCTCACTTGCATATCTACTAGAAAAGGTAAAATTCCCACTCATCCTCTCCCCTGAATCGCACATGTCATTTACATGGGTGGAAAAATGACTAATAATTGTCTAGCCATATGACATGAAGCTACGTTACCTCTGGTGTGCTGCCGTAGATCTGAGGGAAATTTTCGTATAAAAGTAGGCGTTTGGCATAAATTAATGTTTTAAAATTCCAGCGAGCATAGAAGATGGATGACTATTTGTGGAAAAATCAACGATTTCTTGACAAACAATTTTTGCTGCCATAAAGTTTTCCAAGGGTGTTCTAATTGACTTTCTGTGTAATATGAAAGTTGTTTTCTTTGTTCAACCCCTGTAACAATGTTGATGGGTGGATTTATTATGTTGAATAATGCTTTATAGCTGGGAAGGGATGGACTGGCACAGTCATGGCAAAGCAATTAACTTCACAGCTTGGAACATTGACGCGTCCATCATGCCCTGCAAACCATCCACACAAGCATACTTTGATAAAAATTAATGATTTTACCCACCAATCCAGTGTCGTCATTTAATTCTAGGGAAACGATATTTTTCCATTGCAAATCCCTCCACGCCCCTGTCACCTCCAATCATTTTTCTCACGCCTGTCGCCATTTTCGTTTAGCAATAATGGATTTCCACCTCGGGATTAATAGTCTTAACATCCCATCACATAAATCTAGCCGTTCCTAGCGGAGCTAGTTTCAATCAATGTTAGAGCCAGAGTCAATGTTTGACTAAGGCAGCCAGAAGAACGATAACGTCTTCCGGATTCCTCCAAGTGATTTTTGAGCAACTCAGATTTTCCGTATATAAATTTTCAAAATTCCTCCTTTTTATTAATCATTGTTCACCATTGGAAACAATGTTCCGACCAAGTGATTCCAGAAAGTAGTAAGGAAGCAGGAAATGTGAAAAGTCCAATTCTTACATTATATAGTCCCAAAACGTACAACATATTCCCATTTGGAATGGACTCGTAAGTGAACCCTTAATCCCAGAGTTATGACGGCACGCGGATGGATCAACCCACAAAGATGGCGGTGGAGCAGGATGGCAGGTTTCCATAC
>WJFA01003859.1:0-11826 GCA_009870155.1 Pseudobourletiella spinata | reverse complement strand
CATGTCACGTTGCACCATAGCCCTCGCACATGCCCTCACCATGGGGGAAAGTGGCGTTGAACTGCGCATAGCATGCACGGTGGAATCCTATCACCAACCCGTGCGCCCACCATAATCGATCCTTTATATAAAGCCTCCTATCCATCCTTTATATAAAGCCTCCTATCCACATCCGCACGACTGTTCAGCCAGAAGCTCCAATTGCCTATCTATATGTCATGGTCAAAGCCTTCTTATGTATATGCCTGCCATCCCCAAAACTAATAACAAGCTGAACGCAGTACACACGTTGTTTGCTATCGTAGAGCGACGGGAGAGAGCAAAGGGAAAAGTTGTTAAGGCAGTCCCCGGCCCGTTCCCATGCCGACAGCAGCGCATACACGGATCTACTGCTTCCCACCGGATAGAAGATACGTCATTCACCGCATCCCTCGGAGAGTGCTCTTTTAGAATACGTTCCAACGCATACTCTGTGTACACTCAAAATTGCACTCATGCAGGGTACATACGTACAACACAAGGTCACCCCAGACCCCAGCTTTTACTGCACACTATAAAGTTCCCGGGAGTATTCCGTCCCCACATCTCCTCCCTGATTTCAAGCCTACGTAATAATGAAGCTCCCTACAAGTACATCTTTCCGCTCATGAGTGGAATTCCAGCTACTTTAATAGCACTAATAAATTGGACCGGGCCAACTGCTACGCCTACATGTACATTCACAGGATTCGCTGGGACTAGGCCAATGGAGGATTACAGTAGTAGGGGATTCATGTAGTGGGTGCGGATGATGATGATTGATGTTGATGCTGTTACGAAAACATTTCGAAGGCCACCACCTGCTGAGTTCAATGACTGCGGGAGGGAGAGTGAGTGAGTGCGAGAGTGATGGGAGGAATATGATGTGTGTGTGTGTGTGTGTGTGTGTTTGTGTGTGAGTTACTGTGTGTTTATTTGTGTACGTGTATGTGTGTGTGTGTGTATGTGCACGAGAGAGAGTTTGCAGAGGTGCAGACAATATATAGCAAACGTCCATGCAGCGCCCATGTTACTGCCTCACCACCAGGGGAATGTTGTTGAGGTAGGTCGTGGATGTTGGCTCTCGTTCCCACACGGTAACAAATGACAGCAACCCACACGCCGTATATNGCTCTCGTTCCCACACGGTAACAAATGACAGCAACCCACACGCCGTATATGCTAACGCTGGCATACACATTATTAGCAACTCACACAGGAAAAACTCTTGTGTGTATACTCTTGTGTATCAACGACAATGCCAGCGAACTACTAATGATACTGCACAGAGCTTTTACATTATACATGAGCCATCCTGCACACACACACATATTTTACAGGTACTTCCTCCTTTACCACTCGCCAATCCCCCCACGGAAATCTTCCCCTGCAATGAGAAACTAGTAATTAAATCCCCGGAGCTCCGTACAGACATTTACAACATGAGCGGACTAATTAATTTAGTGCTGACAGACATTAAAAGGAACATAAAAAACTATGGGAGATGGGCACGCAGGGACGTACATTTATAAATGTGTGCGCGGGTGGGAATTATTATTATCACCTCATAAGCTGTTGCTAACTGGGTGAGGGCATACAGAGCTTTGCTACTTAATTGCTACTATACAAAAGCTACTGCTACTTTTAATATATAATTATTATTGTCTTACATTATACACATGCATTGTAACATTGTCTGGAAAATATAGTCTTACATTTTTGTACAGGCTGTAATAATAATAAGTTGCTGTCAGATTCCATGTGACTGACTCGGACGAGATAGGCATCCGTGCTAGCGTATTGAGTAATAATAACAATAGAACCAATGTGCGTCGTCTTGCTCACAGTGAGCTCAGAGCCCAATAAAAAACACAGATTCCATTCCAATGTCTCCGACCGAAGTGCTGAGGCGGGGAGTCATTAATTATAATAAGTATCATGAATGATCCCAGGTCCCAGGCTATGGGAGAGGAAACATGAGACAGTGGTGGCATAATGGGACTGTATGCATAACTCACTTTTGCCTCTATAGTGTTCGACCTTACTCAACTGTGGTTCGTGTGCCGTAGGATGAGGACGAGAGGAGGATGAGAATGAGGAGGAGGGATGAGCCAGACAGGGAAATTATCTTGGCACACTTGTGTGCTCCTGTAACTTATCTCTCTCCATGTGTGTACAACATCATTTTTACAACCACTGGTGAGTGAGCCTTGTTTGCGGTCGTAGCACCACCACCACCACCAACATCATCATCATCATCATCACCAACCACCACGACTGCTCGCTCCCTCACTCACTGTACACAGGAACGGGCTAACGAACCCCTTTCCAAAAGCGACTAGTGTGTAAAGTGTAATTCCTTCTGGATCACATACATGCATGCATACATTATAATCGCTCCCATCCCAACAACAACGATAAAAAACGGCCAGTAAATGTAGAGCATGTGCGATGCGTGAGCTTGGGAGTTGGATTACAGCTGTGAGCATTCCAAGTTGATTATTTTTATTTACTTATTTCCGTTCCGGTTCCTTTTATTTTTTTTGTTACTATTTATTTGGACTCTTCCTGCATTCCATCAGTCATTTTGGTATGAGTCGACGTCGTCGTGTGACTCGAAGCGCTGACTTGAGAATGCCAGAGGGATGTGTACAGGGGTGAGTTGCGACGGAGGAGCTCGCTGTGAGACCCGCGATCCACCAACCGCCCATGTTCCAGCACCAGGATCTCGTCCGCGTCCATCACCGTGGAGAGGCGGTGAGCGATCCAAATGGAGGTTCGGCCAGCCGAAGCTTTCCTCAATGCATCTAAAATGTTCTGTACACAAGAAAAATATATATGTAGAAAATATATGGGGGCAATTTAGGCTACGGAACGCTGGGATGATTTCAAAAATCGTATATGACTCAACATTAGTCAACATACTTGTTCGGTAATGGAATCGAGGGAGGAAGTGGCTTCGTCAAAGACGAGGATGGGACTGCCCTTGAGAACAGCCCGAGCAATGGCAACCCGCTGCTTCTCCCCCCCGCTCAGTTTTAAGCCCCGCTCCCCCACGGGAGTATCGTAGCCTTTGGGCCATTTGATGATCTGCTCGTGGAGATTTGCCAACTCCGCCGCGGCATGGACTTGGTCCAGGCTTGCATTCAGGTTCCCATAGTGCAGGTTGTGAAGGATCGTGTCGTGGAAGAGGACGCAATCCTATATAGATGGAGGGAGAACACAATAAGAACAAAGGGGATGAGGAGAGTAGAAATGGGTAAGTGACAGGAGCGCGGAGTCGCCTTTCGGCACTTTGATAGGTACACCATGCGTTACCTGAGGGACGACAGCGATGGCTTTCCGCAGCGTAATCCAAATTAACTTCATTAGCTCTCCGTCCACCGACGTAGATTTGACCCGCTTCGGGCTCGAAAAATCGGTACAGCAACCGCACAATCGTTGATTTCCTACAGGAAGAAAATATCAGAGAAATAAGTGAGAGCTCTAAGGGGACATACACACACACACACACAAACATAGAATCCACAGTGAAGAAGAGTTTTTGGATCAAAGTGTGAGGTGGCCGTTGGAGCACAAGTTGGGAAAGACAAGTTTTGGACGTGTTGTGGATGAGAAGACTCACCCGGAGCCAGACCCGCCGACAATAGCAACCTTTTTCCCGGGTTGCACGTCAAAGCTCAAATGGTTTAAAATCGGGTATTCAGCCGTGTAGCCGAACTTGATGTCTTTGAACTCCACCGAGGCGTTTGCCGGCGTCAGTTCCAGTTTGGGCAGGCTGGGATCCGACTACAAGAAAGCAAAACAAAAAAATACCAACTGAAATGCCATTAATACGCGTTGCAGGAATAACTCTGGTGAAGACAATGCCATGGGACTTTAGAGGTATTATTTTACGCGGATCTTTGCAGGGACGACCATGAGCGTGAACATGGTCGTCATGTCAATCATGGCCTGGCGAACTTCACGGTACACGGATCCAAGGAAGTTCAAAGGGATGGACATCTGGAACAAGAGCCCGTTCACCATGACAAGATCACCGACTGTCATACGCCCTGCACACATGCATTCCAAAAAACATTACGAGTCATTTACTATTATTCCCAAAGGTCATGGAAGCATGGGTGCCTTCAAACCTTGGGCAATTTCCTTTGCAGCCATGATCATGATGGCACTGAGAGCGACGCTGAAGATGGCATTCTGTCCGAAATTAAGCGCCGCCAAGGACGTGCTGGTTTTGAGCGAGGCCTTCTCATAGACTTGTAGGATCTCGTCGTAGCGCTTCGCTTCATATGCTTCGTTATTGAAATACTTGACAGTTTCATAGTTTAGGAGTGAGTCCACTGCCCGATTCCCAGACTCATTCTCCGCCTTGTTCATGGCCACGCGGAACTTGGTCCTCCACTGGGTGACGCTCAGGGTGTAGATTGCATAGGTGGACACGCAACCGAGGGAGACGAGAGCAAAGTCAGTGCCGTATTTGTATCCCTGTGTGAGGAAATACGGATAATGGTTTGTAAAGCAACAAACTTGCAACAAAATATGCACAATGACTCTGTGTGTGAGGCCAGACAATTTAATCTTATCGGCCACGGCCATGATTTGGACTTTGATAGCGGAGCAAAACAAATTTCTCGTACCAAAACAGAGGATACGAGGGCGAGTTCAAAAGCCGTGGGTAGAACGTTGAACACCATGGCAGATAAGACAAAGTTGATACCCCGCGATCCCCGGTCAATTGTCTGCAAGGAAAACGGAATGAAAAGACTAATGTCATTTTCTGAAGGAATCATTTTAATTCTCAATTTTAGAACGGTCTGGATTTTACTTTGGACAGCGCTCCGGTCTGACGGTTAAGGTGAAATGCCAAATCCAAGTTGTGCAGGTGAAGGAAGACATTTTTCGCAATTTTCCGAATGCTTCGTTGAGCAACTTTGGCGAAAACAGCGTTCCGTAACTCGTTAAAACCAGCCGCACCAGCTCGAGCAATACCGTCTGAAACGATAATTTAATAACAATGTACACCAGATATTGCATTCCAATGCACCGTCAGCAAGCGTTGTTAGCGGCGTAAAGCCAATACATTTTGAAATTTCGAGTAACACGTTGATGCAAAATTCCTTCAACTTACATCCGACTAAAATTGCAAAGGCATAATTGGTGACTGTATCCACAGTTCCACTGACGGCAGTGGCTGTTCCTAGTGTATCAACTCCGACTTTGAATAGGTACGGGACGCAGACGTTGAGGACTTTGGCTCCGACGAGCAGTCCCAATGCTGTCATAACCCGCTTACGAACTTCTGGTTCTTCCTAGAAGTTGCAAAGAAATGCATGATTTTTATGTAATAATTAACTGGAGTGAAGTTTCAGTAATGATAACGCGGTATAATTTGAAAGGAATTTTCAAAAATAGAAAATGCTCGAATTTACCTTCGGCCAGATGTACGTAAGCATTGCACCCAACATTTCTTTGGTCGTCACGGTCGGCGCTTCCTCTGGTAACTGCAAATTGGGCCGGGCAAGGGCTGACACACCTGGGTGGAAGCATGACCGACATGGTGTGAAACCCAAGGCCTGCGCAATTGTCAACATACTAAAAATTAGTATGGGTGAGAATTTCAGAGTCAAGACCGTTCCAACTGTTACGAGGACAATTTTATTCAAAGGAGGAGCAGGTGTAGCATTTTACAGCCTGAATTGTAAGTCTAAAATGGCTTTGTTTATGAATTCTGAAGTTATTTGGAGAAACTTGAGAGCGCCTTGAACAGAAAAATTGTTTTTTTCAGCACTACTAAACTGCTTCAATGATTTCTTGTAGCACTCGGCTTGCTTCTCTAAAAGAAAGACAGCCAGGCGCCAGAAATTCTTATCACTGTAATTCACATGAAAGTTAAAAGAACACTCGTCCGGATCCCACAAAATCAGAGCGAGGAGCAGTGTGAAATTCGGGGAGAAATCACTGTCCAGTAGATTCAGCTCCGTATTGAGTTGGCTCACGAGCTTAGCCTTTCTGGTGTCCAACTTGAGAGATTTCCAAATTGTTCTGCCGATTTTAGTCTGATCTTCTTTAAGGAAATTTTCCAAATTTTCAAACGGGATATAATTGTCAGGATTTGGACATTCCGGGAGGAAGCCATAGTCTGTCCAGAGGCGGTGATTCGGATGGTTTCCATAACTGATGAAAATCTGCTCGAATTTCCGTATTTTCCTCGTTGCCCGAATCATATACGCATTGTCTTCAAAGTTGGTCTCAGTGTTTGGGCTCGGACTGTGGTTGAGAAGGTCGAGGAAGGGTGCTAGTGCCATTTGGTCATCAGTTTCTTCATCTTCTTGAGCGTAGAAGACGGAACGGGTGTACACGCTGAGCCAGTAGTATATAAACTTGTCTAGACTTGCATCTTCTTTTACCTTTCTGAGCATCCTATAGCCTTGATCAATTGATATCTCTTGTGATTTCAAAATTCGACGTATCTGAGATGGAAGTGACGACCGTAATTCCACGGGTAAATACACAGGATGCTCCGTAAAATCCGATGGCAAGGTAGCCAAGTAAGCATCGATAACGGATGATTCCTTCTCAGCTTCACGGTACAAATATATGGCAAATCTGTTTTGGAGCGAGCAGTGAAGATGTTTCACATCTTCGGGGAAGTAGGTCGACGTTATGAGTAAGTCCTCAGGTATGACGAGAATTAATTCCCCTGGGAGGAAGTTCTTATTGGCACAAATTCCTCGATAAAATCCACCAGAATTGGGAACTGGGAAGGCGGCAGGGCTGATTGGAGCCTTATAAAAATCAGGATGAGATTTATTCTTTAGGAATTGGATGATCCGGATGACTTCAATAGCTTTATCTTGCTTTATGGGTACGACCATCGCCCGCCGAGACTTTCGATGACGCCCGGTCCTACCCATCCTGAAGTAAATGAAGGCTGATATTGGAGACAATCTTCCAATTACGTCGTTTCAAACTGTTGAGTCAGGGAAGGACTGCAGGGTCACAGATCACAGGAGCTTACAACGCTAAAATAAACGTTTGCCTTCATAAATTATCCCGGATTTCATATCCTCACTATGGTCCTCTTCAAGCGCACCAGCTCATATCAATTTCAACATTCTCTCTTCACCAACCTCATATGATTACATTCAAGGGCATTTAATAAATGGAACGTAAACGATGATAATCTATACCTTCTTGTTAATTACTGTGGGAAGGGTTTGATTCTTCTTAAAATGCCGACTGCATTTCGACTTGATGGTGGCAACCACACACGTGCGGCATGACCATGAGTGTATTTTCTTCGCTTCAAATTGGGACCAATTTTCGATGCTGGAGAAAAAAATTTTCGAACAATTTCTACTCCACAGTAGGTGAGCCATTTGGAGTGAATAATTTGATGTTTTCGCGCCAAAGTGCCATCGAGTAGGTTGGAGATGCTGTGAGGTGGGAAGAAATGAAAGCATGGAAGTACTTGCACATGCATACTGCATATGCATACCTATAAATGCTTGCATAGACTGCAGCGTGATCACTGCTGATCATCTGCCTGCCGGAGTGCACTGCTTATACACAAACCAGCATGTGACTTCTTGTGTTTTATGCCCACAATTAATCACACAGTTTTATGAGATGACATTATCGGTCTTATTTCAGCGGAATTAGTTTGTCTAGTCAGCTTCAGTTGTGCAACTTCCGGCGTTCCGACCAGTTCTGTGCGTGTCTTGCTTCTAGCAAACTCGTCTCTTCCAGTTTGAAGCGAAGTACATTTTCATTCGCATTGCAGGTATTTCTGTAAAGAATTTATCTCAAGTTAATAATCTTGAATCTCGTCTACATTCTACATTATTTAAGCTCAGGAATGAATTATAGAAAACTGTGACGCTATGACTGTACCCTAGGATAATGGTATTTCAAGCTTGTGGTCATCATGAGGCAATGTTATTCATTGTACATATCATTTCATGAATGTGTGAATCAAACTATGCTGTGACCGTTGAACTCTGAAGATAACTTGAGGAACTTCAGGGCTGTTGACGTGAATCTGATACATATTAAGATTGATTATTTTTTAAGATTGATTACAGAGGCAATCGCCAGAGGGTATTACATTTGTGCTATGCATGTGGATTTCCTCACGCGGTTGTTCCTATTATTGTCCATTTAGAATTTGTCTTGAGTACTGAAACACACGGACTCCACGGTGGCTTCCGAAGGCGTTGTTGGAATGGGTGAGAAGTGGGTTGAGAAACAAACGGAGAAAGCTCCTGTGGCCAGGACTCCAATCCCTGGAGACCGACGGAATAACTTGATCACTCCTCCTCCGGCCTCACCGATACCTGGGCAGCTAGTGCCGACTTACAGTCCAGGACCGAACGAATTTGGGGGTACATTTCGACTATTACCGAAAAATGATCAGATTCTGGAGCTGCAGACTATCATACGTGACAAGTATGTATTCATTCAAGTTTGAGCTCACTCATTCATTAAGTGTGGAAATGTTGTTTTATAGGGTTACTATTTGTTTTTGCAGGAACACTACACGAAGTGACTTCAAGTTTTATGCTGACCGTTTGGTAAGTGTGGAGTACGCTGGTTAATAAAGTAATTCGTTATGGGCAGGTGTTTGAAATGTTTCACTGGACTGTTCGTACAGATCCGTCTTGTCATAGAAGAAAGTCTAAATCAACTGCCATTTAAGCCAGTGACGATCGTAACGCCTACTGGGAGCAACTACGAAGGCTTACGCTATGAAAAAGGAAACTGTGGTGTGAGTATTGTCAGAAGTGGCGAGGCTATGGAGCAAGGTTAGAATATACCTTGAAAATAATGAGTGCTGAGAACACACTGAATACATTGAGAATTTTGTGATATTTACATTAGAATCCCTTGATTTCAGGTCTAAGAGACTGCTGCCGGTCTATACGAATTGGAAAAATCCTTGTGGAAAGTGATCTGGACACGCACGAAGCTCATGTGGTCTACGCTAGATTTCCAGAGGACATAGCTGACCGCAAAGTGATACTAATGTATCCCATCATGTCATCCGGAAATACGGTTATCAAAGCTGTCAACGTTCTCCGGGAACATCTTGTTCGGGAAGAGAATATTTTCCTTGCGAATCTCTTCTGTACGCCTTTTGCTGTTAAAAGTGTTCTTCGAGAATTTCCCAAGATGCGTATATTGACTTCAGAAGTTCATCCTGTGGCTCCCAACCATTTTGGACAACGATATTTTGGAACAGATTAATAATGTCTACTGATTATATTATAGGAGGTTGGAAGGATCTGCTTGTTGAGGGCTGAAAATCAGTCCTTTTTATGCCTTTCTGGGCATAGCGAATGCATATAATACATATTATGATGACATGGGGTCTGTGATTTTTACGTGTTACCTTTACTAACTGCGTTACGCATAACTAGCTTTACATGTTATATATTTCTCCTTGTATGTTTGCCCGTCTTATTTTGTAGTTATGATTCCGAATTGCAGGAGCTGGCGGTTTTTGTGATTAAAACCCTAAACTGTAAAGTACAATAATTTTCATTTGTGTCAACTTAAATCTTGCAAGTCAAGTTGTACCGAATTTGAAGAAGTCCTATAGAAGGTTTATGTTGAATACGTTTACCACAATAAAAGAATTACATCAAAATTAATTGGCGGTGTTTGTAAACTTTATTAAAGTAATTTACAAGCCGATGAAGGCCAAGCGTTATGCCTACGAATGCTGCAGCATAAATCTGCAACTGCTTAAACAACAGAATTCAATGGACGTACTTGGTACAGAGATAACATGCTAAAGTGCGCCCTTCTGAAGTTGGCGCGAAGTTCAAATTTCGTCCCTTGTTCTGGTACTGCTTTGTATATAGCTACAACCGTTGTTTAATGTAGCTACGTAAAACTCACACTGGAAATCATTCATCGGCAATTTTGACAAGGAGAAAATCGTGTATTTTATCGAATATGTGCACAAACTCACGTGTGTGTACGTTTACCATTTCAAAAACGACGCGTAAATTTTGAGAACTGTCGAGTAGTATTTTCCGCTGTAAATTGGTGCCACCAACATAAATAATCGAAAAATAGCCAGAAAGCGATTACCAGAACAAATGAAACGCACGCTTCTAGCCTCTGAATCATCACCCTACTTCAAGAAATTACCGCGGGAATTCTACGACCAACCGAGTACAACACTAGGCAGAGAACTTTTGGGAAAGGTCCTGGCCAGGAGATTACCGAGTGGTGAAGTCCTTCGTGGTACGATCGTAGAGACTGAGGCTTATCCGGGAAAACTGGACCCAGCCTCCCATTCTTACGGTGGTAAGCAAACCTATAGGAATGGAGCCATGTTTATGGAACCTGGAACATCCTACGTGTACTTCACTTACGGAATGTACTACTGTTTCAATGTGTCATCCTCAGGTAGGTGAGAATAATACAATTCAAACTTCTATGTCAACTAGCATGTGCGTAACTAATTTTAAAGTCTCCAATCTAATTCCAGAGCCTGGAGGCGCTTGTTTGATTAGAGCTGTGGAACCATTGGAAAATTACGAAACAATGCATCATTTGCGGGCAGCGCCCGTGAAGAAGAAAAATCTTGGAAATGACGACAGACTGAAGCGAGTAAGGAAGCCTTGGAAACCTCACGAACTTGCTAATGGACCTGGGAAGCTTTGCTTGGCGTTCTAACATCGTCAGAGATACTTGTAACGCACTGGATCTGTGCACAAGTGATATGTTATGGATGGAAAATAGTGTGGCGGAGAAATTTCAAAATGGAGATTTCGTAATTGAAGTCGGGAAACGGGTGGGTATCGACTCGCAGCCGGAAGTGGCTAGAAACCAACAGTGGAGATTCTTCATTCAGGATAATTTCGCAGTTAGTACAGCGAAACCAAATCAGATCATGAAGAGGTTGAAGGACAAGGAAAAAAGTCCTGAATAAGACTTTGACTTGGAAATGCTATGTTCACCATTCTTGTAAACTGCCACTACTGTACCAACTGTGAAATTTTCTAGACAAAATAATAAAACTTCCATAGAAATATCTGAGAATGAGACTTATTATTACTTACAAATTCTTGGCAAGAGATATTTTGTAGAACAATTTTATATTTTAACTTATGCGGTAAAGAAGCAGTAACGAGAGTACGAGGATCATGTGTAACAATTAATGTATGAACTGAATAATCGTACTTAGCAAATTGGAAACCATTTGTACTCAGCTATGTATTATTACCATTGTCTCACATGGAGCCTCCGCATCGCACTCGGGGTGCTTCTCGTGTGTACAGTATATGCTGCGGATGATATCGCCCGCCTGCCTCTGTCAACTGCATGGAAACTTCCCCTGCGAATCTTCTGGTGGCAGGAAGTATTATTCCTCTGTGCTCTTATTGTGGGCCTCCGAATTCTCATCTTTCCAAATGACTTGGAAACGAATGACCCTATCAGTGCGCAATATATGTCCTTGGCCGTGTCATTGGGTAAGCCCGTCCAGCATTCTACCTCTGGAGCCCACCTTGGACTGTTATGAGTTTTAAAATTTTCAGGATTAGCACGTCAGTTGGACTGGTTCTACTATTTCGTTTCAGCAGCAACATGCACCTATTACTGTCACCTCAAAGTCCCTGATAACCTGATAATAGCCTGGGTTATTTTTGCCATCTTCCTTCTTTTGTTCACACAGGGAAATTTGTGGGATGAGCTCAGCATCTTATTCGCTATCTTCCAAGCTTACGTCAGCCTTCTCGCCGGGAACTTCTGGGGTATCCTCATGGGTTGCTCCATGGTATTCAACTACAG
>WJFA01003858.1:0-11830 GCA_009870155.1 Pseudobourletiella spinata | reverse complement strand
ATGTTGCCCCTCAGGTTTTTTATTCATTTTTTACTTGCATTCACTAGCTATAACTACAGATCTTCCGAGTTTTTCTTTAGTGCAATAACAGTAAAACTAAACACAGCCTTAAGTAAAATACAATACTAATATAATTTAGTGCAAGAAAATTATTTATCTTTGTTTTAGGGCGTTGACGTATTACTTTTCAAGAATACTTAAGTTGCGGAGTGTATGGAGAAAAACTTGGTGTGTGATTGTTTCAAAAAAAAATTGGTTACTTCGTTCAAGACTTAGAAAAAATAACATGTTCAATAGTGAATAAGCGGCAGATGGTTAGATATTTGAGAGATTTTGGAAACTTTCAAAATGGCAGATGATGGTATCACTATCAATTCATCAGCCTACGGTTTTGTGGAGGGACCCGAGTTTTTTATTGAGGACCCAAACTTCTATTTCTCTGCATCTATATTTGTAACCAATTCTGTAATTTTAGCTGCAAAAATAACTGATTTATGCTGGGATGGAATAAATTCCTACCCTTAATTTACAACCCACCCGAAATTAAATTTCGGCTGTGAGTGAGATGGGATAACCTTGTCATGTAGAGTCTCGATCACGAGCGGAACGCGTATAGTTACTACGTACAACTCGCCCATAATATGACCTCAAGATTGTGGCTACTGAAGAATAATAGGTAGGAACTTTCAAGACATCTTTCAGCAGTTCGTGGTAATGAAAACTGCATGATTGTCTCCTTGAACACATGCTTGAACTTCATGCCCTCACGGTTCATTTTTGCTCCTTTGGATATCGACTTGACGCATTCTGTTCGAGGCGGGAACGTGTGGTTTTGCCTGCTTGCAGTCTAGAAAGTGTTGCGTTTTGAAGTCGGGCGGTGGTGATCTTGTCAAAACACTAAGATATCCTAAAAATCAAGTTTTGTGTTTGAGCCATCATTATTTGTAATCAAAACAATATGTCACAGGACAATTTGGAAGTTACCATCATCCGACCTGAAGAATACGCGACGTTTTTAGCTAAATAGAATTGAGGATATTGCAAATGAAGCCATAGCTTCTCGAGGTGTATTCTTCTTGGGCGTATCAGGTATGCAATCTTATTTGATGTTTCTGATATTGCTGGTACATTTTTATGGAAAAACTGAATGTGACATTGAAAATGTAGGAATAGTAAAAAATGTGGTTATTTCTGACTTTCAACTTTTAGAAAAGTATTTACTCTGTCGGTTTTGATACGTACATCGTAACTTGTATTGATATAGGCGCATCACAAATTGACGTCTTGGCTGCCGGTTTGCCGGATCTGAAAACGGACTGGAAAGCATGGAAGATATTTTTGTGCGATGAAAGACTCGTTCCTACCGAGGATGCCGACTCAACATTTGGCTGTTATTTGAAGAAATTGTTGCCTAAAATTCCGGATTTTCCAGTTGAGAACTTTTTGCAGGCTGATGTGTCTTTGGAAGGTAATAGAAATTTAAATTGTTTACTCTCAATTGCAGGCTGATTAGATCTCTTGCTTAAATTCTTTGTTTTTAATTGTTTTAGGCAAGGAATCTGCTGAGGATTACGAAAAGCGTCTGCGTGATCTCTGGAATGCAGCTGGCATAAGTAGTACGGAAGCTTCATACGGGATGTCCGATTGCCTTCTCCTCGGAGTTGGACCGGATGGTCATACGTGCTCCTTGTTTCCGGGCCACCCTCTTCTGGACGTTAAAGACCGCTGGGTGACACATATAGAAGATTCTCCAAAGCCACCGCCACGACGAATTACGCTCACCTTTCCCTTCATCAACAAGGCTGCGAACATTCTTGTGACTGCTAAAGGACAAGAAAAGGCTCAGATTTTCAAAGTCAGTTTTTTTTGTTTTATTGAGTTGTTGTTTTTCTGATTACTCTACATAAGAAATTATAATGGCCATTGATTTTTTAATAAATAGAAAATCCAGCAAGGTGAAGATTTTCCCATCGGTCGGGTAAGTAATCCCGGTGGTCGTCTTGAATGGATTTTGGACCATCTCGTCTAAAACGTCGTGAAAGTTCAGCTCTCATCTAGAGTCCTATTAACGTTATGGGAACACCGCATTTATTTCAATCTGCTCACTGAAAGGAGGTTAAACGAAGCTTTAATAATGTACGTTAAGGTAAATGTTTGTCGGGTTAGAAGGTGATTGATTGCCTTGTGAGATGAAATAAGTACAATAGTTAAAAAATTTTGTCACACGAAATCATTATTTTTGGGAAGGTGAATCAAACTCAAGGGAATTTTGATAAAAGAGCCGAGGTGTCTATTTCTTTACCTGTTAGTCTTTTCTTAGTACCTGGTGAATGCATTCCACTTATTTGCACGATTTGCTCGGCTTCTCGGCTTGTATAATGTATTTTCCTTGATTCGCGGGAAAAGGGTCCAGAAATTGTTACCAAATTTTTAATAAACTATTGTTATTTTTACTCAGTCGAGGAAATTAATTTTGAATTGAATAATTTATGAAGACGAGAAATGTACCCAAAGCGAAAGGTGCTCACGGAGTGGTGGTGCTGCCACGCTCTTATCATATCACCCGTAAATTCTTTGTCGACAACAGTACCTTAGCCTAGCCCTGTTCACCCTAATTCTCTATGACGACTAATACTTTTGCATCGAATCGGTATATTTAGGAGATATGCTGTACTTACATTAATTGTACACACATACTCAGAATGTTCAGAGGTGGATTGCCACCTCACCTCACAATCTGATGAAAGGTTAGGCTTTAGTCCCATCCCATCACTGTATCACAGCTTTGCCTCCGTAGATCTGCCTGTGTGTCATAAACATGCGTTGCCCCGTAACATTATATCGTGGATGCTGAAGTTTTCCAAGAAATTCCGTCTCTATAGCACGTGTGGGTGTTGTTAAAGGATTTTACGATGCTGACAGCTCTCTACCCTGAAATGCCTTGCCTTCGGTGCGGGAATGAGGGCATGAATTTGCTGGAAGGTGGAAAGATAAGACTACCGGCGTCATATTCCCTCCCTCATGTACAACTCCCAGCGGGCTCCAAACTCGGAATCATCTTGTAAAGCTCCCCATTGTCGCCTACATATCCTTCATTTCTCCTTCACACCACTCCAGAATTTCCCGTCAGGTGGGTTGCGATCCCTGCCGCGGTTTCTAAATTACCCACCCCTACCTGGATGGAAATTGCCTGACGCAGATGTAGTAAAAGGAATCGTTGATGCTGAACCTCTTCCCCTTCGAGCTTCGTCCCTGCACTACTGCTCCTCCTAACCTCTTCCCTTAACATTCCTCTACCACCTTCACATGCTCTTGCAGAAAGCACATTCACACTTGTACCTCACTTCGCCTTAGCATTAGACAAATTAAATACTCACCACAACGTCACAAGAACCAAGACTTAACTTCTTGCCAACCATCTTGTGGAGCATACTATGTTGCACACCCAGTGGGCAGCAACAACAACCATCACGTAAGCATCGTTGTACCAAGCGGCCTACATCCACGAAGAGGCTCTGTCACCGAGAGGGGCGGGAGGGAGTTCTGAAATGGTGGAACGTAAGGGCATACACTCGAAAATAACTACTACATGGGTGGTTCTGTTTGGAACGATAAGGCCTGAGCGTGTCACGAGGTAGTCATTATTGGTGGTGTGGGAAACTTTCCAAGTACACCATTCATTTGCAGCCATAGTGATACAGTGGAAGTTTGTGGAGGAGGAGACAGCGGGAGGAGGCGATGAAAGTCCGCTGGTGGAACAACTCTACGGGATGGGGATGGGAAGTCGTAGGAGGGAAGGGAGATGAGAGCGACAAAGGACGACGATGAAGACCATTTCATTCCGCGAGCCGTCCATAAAATTCACGTAGATGTATCCAAAAGGTTATAACAACTGAGCGATATTCCCGGCATTTTATCCAGGAAAAAGAATTTACTGTCCGTGCTCCGGCTCCTCCGGCCCCGTACAAACACTTGCCGAAGTGAGCTTAGCTATATAAGGGTGCACAATTCGAGGAGCCAACACTACGGGAGAAAAGCGGAACCTCCACTCTCACGTCGTCCTTCAGTGGATATCCACCTAATCGAAACGAGGTCTCTGTATACATGTACAGATAAGAATCCGTCGTCATCGTCTCCCACCAAAGCCAACTTCTCCACATCTCTCTCTCTCTCTCTCTCTCTCTCTTCCTCTTCCACCTCCCTCTCACTCGTAGTTCACAAAAGGGAAGAAAGAGAAAGTTTGCTGAGGACAGAGAGCAGTGTGTGAGGTTGGGTGACCTATTTTAGGATTTTCTCCACACAGGAAGGTTATAGGATTCATCCGAAGCCAATGTTCTTTCTCCTCTTGGCGTCCGTTCTCCCGTCTCCTCCTCCTCCTCCTCCTCCTCCTCCTCTTTCTCCTCTTGATGGGATGTGCATACATATCCAAAGACTCACGTGGCAACTCGCCCACTGTAAAACGAATGTACATATCAAGGAGGTAAGTTGGTGGTAACGCACGACAAAGGCGGACGATAAGATTATAGACAATTTTTCTTCCTTTCCTCCTCAAACCACCAAACGACGGGAACAAAATACAGGCGATGTTACGCCGCCGCTGACTCCATCCCCTCATTGTGGGCTCTCTCTTACTACGCCGCCCTAGTACAGTCTCACTAATGCTCACACACAGTAGCGACCCCCTTTTTCCAAGTCATCTTCGACTGGCAGTTGTTGTCGGTGCAATGTTGTGGGAAGGTTGTCGCTTGGGGTGACGAATGGTCACAAAGGAAAAAATACCGGAAGAGGAGACCCTCTCACTCTCTTCCTATTCGAAGGACAGTCATCCATACACGAGTACATTTTGTACACTTGGATCCCAGGAAATGTAGCACTCAACTCTGCAGGATGTATGCATGTGTATAAATTTTTCGATATAAATTTCGCATTCCCGCATTCTCTCGCCTTTCGGCCTCAGAGGAGTGTTGAAGCACACTTGTTCAAACCCAGGGCATAATTTAAGCTACATTCAATAGCCTCCCGGGTTCTCCCGTCCCAGATAGGTCATCCACCTCCGGTGGTTTTGTCCTGCCTGTGCGCCTAGGATTTCATTCTCATATGTATACATTTTGAGTGAGGGATATGTACGGGACGAGGCTCATCTGCCCTACTTTCTTCCCGGAGACTCTCGGTTTTACGTCTCTTCCCCCCCGCATCCCGTCCTCCAAGAACAATTCCAATGGAGGCTACACAGTTGAAGGAGTTTTGAATGGAGTGGGATTCTGTGGGAACCTGGATTTACGGTCCTACAGACTCACAGGTGCACAGATTCTGGTACTGTACACAGTGAAGGGGCTCTGCCTGACGACTGCGCGGGACGAGAATTTTGTGAAATGAGAATGTCACAAATTACCACTTTCGTAGTTGCACAACAGTTGGGTCCGGTACCCGAGGGTAAGGATAGTGCTCAATTTGTTGGGTATAGTATTATCTTCTCACTGCGGGATTTTCAGGGAACGGGTTGGCCGTGAAGCTCCTGGAAGAGTACATATGCCTTGGCGAGTTGGGCGTACATGAAAAGGCGGCGGTGAGGATAGAGACACACGGCGGCGAATCTCAAGCTGGTGCTCCACTTCACCGACTCATTGATGCAACTGCCCCGATTTCGGAGGCTGGCGAGATGATAACTCATGTTTGATAGCAGGATGTGGAGCGTTCACTGACAAGCAATCACATATTGCAAGCAGACTCTTCAATGTTGAAACTTTCAAAAACTGCCACAACAACTACGATAACACTCGAACCCATGAGAATCTACACCGAAATCTCAGGATTTGAAACACAACTTTGGAAGGAGCTAAACATGTTCCACACACACAGCATCATACGAAGACTGCAGATGACCAATTGCAACATCAGATCATAAAACACACGGGAGCCGGCAGTACGAGACAGAGTTATGAATATTGTTAAATTAAGAGGGAGAGAGTTCAGCTCCGCCAAGCGTAATAAACTCGGTCCTTTCAAGCTATATAGGCAGAATGGCGGAACCGCAAAGACTAACTGGGGGTGCAGCATAGCTGCTGCCGAGGATTGCACGGTTCCTCTTTCCGAGAAAGTCCTGCCAGCTCATCTTATTTTTACGCTGTTTTCCCTCCTCCTTGATAAATATCATGAGGAGGAGGAGACTAAAAACCCCGGGAAAATTCCACATCCTCGCGTCCTCATCTACGGGGAGTTGAATTAAACGCTTGTTTAATTCCAACTGAGGATTTCTCTGAGAGCTCAACAACGTACTGCAGTAGTACGTGACTCTCGGTTTCCGTTTCGCATGGCTGTGCCCACATCAAGAGCTTTTCAATCTAGTTTGTATAACTAACCAAGTTTTGCAATGGTTCCATGAGCTTTACTCGTCTCCGGAGGCGGTCGATGATCCTCTGTGCATATTATTACTCAGAAAGAAATTGCACACCCATGCGCTTCACAGAACATTCACGAGCACGCAGATACACACACACACACACACACACACACCCGCACGCAGGGTAAACTTATGGGAGGACAGTTGTGCCGGAGCTGAAATTAATTTGGGCTCTCTTCAGAGAGTAGCCCGCACTCAGAGACAATGGTAGAGTACAATAGACCCAAGGGTTGAGGGAGGATGTAAATAATATTCTCTGATCCAATCAGAAACTTCTTAAGTACCGCTTGTTTACCCATTCCACATCCTCCTCCTTGCTGCCCCCGGTGAGGTAGAGGGGCGGGGGTGTTCGATTTGCTCAGCATAAACTATATTCGTTAAGAGAGATGGGGGGACGCGTTTCCATAGCGACAGCTATATTTTACTCAGCCAGCCAGGATTTCCCGCTCCCTTACCCATTACCCCATGTGCAATTTGTTCCGCAGGCGGAGCACCATTGACTGATTAGTACAGTGTCCTCTGATTTACTCTTGGAATTTCACAACTAACTACGGAAATCCTCTCCGAAATTAAGTAAGAATATCTTCTTACATGTATACTCGTACACATACACGTTGACCCACGTTAACTCAGCAGAAGTTCAACAGATGGGGATGAGAACATTGAGAGTATGCGTGGATAAAGCTTGCGATGTGGTGGCTGCATATGTACACTTTCGCATGGGACCATATTAAAATTCAATTTTTTCTGGAATACTTCTGAATAAATCATAGCCTTCATAGCTATATGTGCTCTCCTTAGCTTGCAGTTTTTATTTTTTTTTACTTATTCACCTCCACCGAGACTTGAGCCTTCTGACTCGGTTAATTTAGACGGAGGACACAGCGGGGACGCTGGTGGAAGTTCCAAAGCATGGCGTGCCTCGTACCGGACTATAATACATTGCGGTCCCCGCACATAACTTCTTTGGAGTCACACCCGCACCGCCCTTCCTTTGGACGGCGTAGAATATAGCAGAAACTTTTCTCTTTGACACTTAGGGGAGTCTGGGGAAGGGAACTTTGTGCGGCTTTTATACCCCACATTATTGGCTGGGTACAACGCTGTGGAAGTCAGCCTGACCCCAATTCTGAAACTGATGATGCGGTGCCGTCAATTAGAGGGTCTTCATAGTAGATTCAGGAGCAAATAGCCTCCGCCTTAATGACTTGGGTCCTCGCTGTGGTCTACCTAGATGGGGGGAGCTGCGTCAGCAACCTATCAAATGCATTTGGCATGGAACTATTTACTCACACACACTCACGGTTGGAACCTTCCTGAACTTTTCCTCTGCAATCTATTGGACCCAGGAAAGTGAATTTATGAAAAATATTTCGCCTGTAATGCTCACCCCAGATCTGGCGAGGTCCTTACTGAAATTCATAGAAGTTCGAAAATTTGTCATGGTCCAGAGATTCTTCACTATATATACTAGTGGTTGGAATACATTCGCGTACTGCCAATGAGTAATCCGGGGGAATTGGCCGAGATCTAAAGATTCTTTGAATTTTCGAATCGCAAGTAGTAAGGCTTGAAAGACATTAATACTTTATGACAAGGTGATTGAAGGTATGTCCAACGATGCCCATAGATTGATAGCCTTGGAACGTAACTATGTTACCTTCATGGGTGCTTACGGAATGTGAATTTATGCAATAATAATAATAATAATTAATTTTCTCTAAACAGCAGTGCTTTGAAAGCTAGATGTCGACAAGATGAGAGATGCTGTTATCTTTCATCTTTATCTTTCAATTTATCATTGGTTAGTAAAAATGTTCAAAGATGAAGCCACACTTTGGAGATGAAAGTTGACGAGGGAAGATAAATTTTGAAGCTTCAAAGATGAAAGATAAATGTATCTTTCATCTTTATCTTTCAAGTTATTCTTCATGTTCCAAGTTATCTTTCAAAGCACTGCTAGACGGTGGAATTGGCCGCCGGATTTAATTAAATAATTTACACTTTTATCTAACGTTGGATGTAGTCAACTTCAGACTATGCTTCGTGACGTCTCACCAAAGTGTATGTCGTGCCATACCAAAAGGTGTAACATCATGGTGCATGACATCAATATTAGGACAAGATGGTATTCCAGAAATAATGAAGCCATTCCGTTTCTTGTGCTCGCCTGACATCACATTTTCTCCAGAAGTTGGCCCACCACAGCACAAAGAGCCTGTACTTGCGTATATCGACAGCGTCTCCGGTATGTACCGGCGATATGTATCCGTGGCACCCCGCAGTACGCCCAGAGAGCCCATAACACAATAATGGCCGTATATACTCATCGCACGCAAGACTACAACTTATACACACTCATAGGCACATATATATATATATACCATCCAATCGGTTCCCATAGGTACTTTGTCACGTGAGCGTACAGGGCTAAATAGGCATGTGTCACGTCCAGCTCTCGTCGTATTCGTCATTTTGACACACAATAATAATATGATCCTGCATCAGAGAGCTTTGACACTTCCAAGCGGATTGGTTCTGCGGAGATTATTTGTCGTTGAAGAGAGGGGATGGAAGGTCCTCCTCTCCGTCAGTCAGTGAAAGTATTTCACTTCCCTTCTCTTCTCCCACATACTCTGCCGGAACGCCCACACATATCCTGGAGGCCATGCCAAGAATCCTCCTCGTCTTCTGTATCCACCAAATTGTCACCTAACTCACCACGCGGAAATCCGGAACGAAAGGTAGGAAAGTCCCACATGTTCCCAGCGGGATGGTGCGGAAATCATTTGAGATGTGTTGAGAGCCGTGAACTCCCACATTCGAAATTGCTGAGCGCCCTATTTTGGCAAAAAATCATCGTCCTCCTAGAATACTTACCACGTCCCACACCTGGTTTAGCATATAAGGAGGGATGCCGTCAGGTTCTCCATTGTATTATTCCGTTCGCGTCTAACTTAAACAAGGCTAGTCATCTCACAGTGTATTCTTTGCCCTTTGCACCTGGGTCTCTTGTTCCCTCCGATGTCAACTGCCAGACGGGAAGGATAGCTGGGAAGGAAAAACTAAGGGAATGTCCGACTTTTCCTTTGTAATTCACACGGACGTCGACAACCAACAGACGGCACGGTTCAATCCTTTGGGACTTCCAATCATCTCCAACACATGCCACATCCATTCCTTGGCCCCACGAAAGTAGTGGCACAGCATGTCGGTCAAGTAGAGACAACGGACCGGCCGCACCGTCAAAGCTCCTCGCGCCATATGTACTTAGCTGGTAGTTTCTCACCTCTCCCGCACACATACTTGAACTGTTTTAGAGCCGTTTCGTAGGAATTTTGCTCACTCAGGGTTAGAGGAGGGAAGCTCCGTGTGTGGATAGGCTGAATAAGTCAGAATGACTGTTTCACACAAACATTATTTGGCCTTTTAAGGATTAGTTCCGAAGCGGAAATTCCGGTCATATACTCGCTCCAATTTGGAAATTAGTGTGCACAGAGCTACTTTAGTAGTTGGCCATAAACTAGTAGTGCTGTGGTAGCATACAGTGTTGTCAGTGATAGCGACAAAACCTGATGATGGCTTATCATATGGGTAAAGGGCAAAATGTGTGATGTGCCATCGTTCGCGGTAGTAGCCCGCTGCACATTGTGTGCTTGGGGAAGGCGTAAAAATTTTACGAGTCGTACGGACCATTTCCATTTCCGTAAACTCCACTCATAAATGCCTCGTATGCAATCAGTGAGGTTCTCTGTATGGCAGCCTTTCCTGAATTTGCTCCAAGCTGATAGAGCCACCCGGGTTGGGGATTCGCAGGCAGGCACATGTATGCCTGTGAGATGACGGTTGAGGTGCACCGGGGCTACGGCTGTAGGGATTATTTTTTTTAAGTGAAGACATGAAAGGTTGACAGGTTCTTTGCCAACTATCCTACCGTAAGAGATGCCGTCATTCCACTCGTGTGATTTCCCCCTTGGGGTTGCCCAAGACTTGGGATTTTCTCATTCCATTCTATTCCACATCTTTCTTATTGCCGCCCAGTGGCCCAATCTGGAGACCCACACGAGACGTTCGAACGTGGTTTGATTTGCGCGCTGATTGAAGATTTTAAAGTTTTGAGAATTTAGACAAAGAGCTGCAGGATTTGTTTGTGTATGTGTGTGCGTGCATGTGATTATTAGAGCGGGGAAACGTGGCAGCAGATGCCGAGGTGGTGGGAGTAATAATGAGACCCTAGGACGTGCGACCTAGTTTCCCGGCCCGGATCCGCACATATTGACTCCCTCCACTTCCCGCGGGGGCAACTACTGTCCTTATAGAATGTATTGTGCTCCGCGGGTTGGGAACAGGAGACCTAATTTTCATCGTCTCGGATCCATCCATGGTGGCGGTGTGCATGCGTTTGTGTACATGCACTTGAATTTAATGAGCTAAGGCTCTTCTTTGGATTCAGCAGGGCTGGTGGCGGTGCTGTAGCCCATATGGCGGATCCAAATGCTCCAGCGATTTTCCATGTCCCCAATTAAGCCCTCCAGTGCATAGTTATTTTCACAAATAAGGTAAATAAAACCATTCACCCGAAACCTCCCGGCTCCGTTCTTCTACAAGGTAGCAGTCCGGAGACGTGAATCGAGTCACTTGCGCATGCAATAATGTTGAAGGGGAATACATAAGTTTGGGGGAAAAAATCCGGGGCGTATTGGAAAATCTGAATCCAGTCTCGCGGAAGTTGGTTCAATTTCCCAACATATAAAGGGTCGATTTGGCTACAGTATGCTCTGACACAAAGTGGAGTATGACTGGAAATCGTAAATTTGAAGTCCCACTGATTTCCCGTCTGGGATTTTATGAGATCAATTTAGTGTCTTCGCAGGAGGTAAATCCGTCCCAGTGTTGTGAGAGAGCCATGGCAACCTGAGCTCATTACTCTGTCACACGCCAAGGAGATTTTCAATCTCAGGATGATCAGTTCACATTTATGCGGGACAGAGATTTTGGGGGGGGGGACAAGCACTTGCAGGGACCAAACCTGCTGGTGTGAATGAGATGAAACAGTTTTGAGAATCAAATGAGAAATGGGACTGGGAGCGACTGACTGGACTTTGAGTAACCATTGCACTAGGTCCCCTAAAGTGCGGAGTTGGCTTAACCCTCCGGTCTCCCCAGCCCCATGTATTGTGTCACTCAGAGCACTCAGTCAGAGGAGTTATGAGGGAGCACAAATGAAAGACTCCTGTGTGGGAAGGATCATGGTTGATTTCAGTATTGGATGTGGATATGTACGTATGCACAGGTTATATGCTTAGTTTACACATATAAATAAATACACATGTTTGTATTCAATATGTGGATTTATAGGAGTCCTGCGAGACCCAGATTCAGTGACAAGCGGGCTGGAGCGTGGACGCATTCAGTTTTCCTCCACAAACA
>WJFA01003857.1:0-11832 GCA_009870155.1 Pseudobourletiella spinata | reverse complement strand
ACAGCAGACTGGATTGCGGCTTACAAATGCGGAAATGCTTAGTAAACAAACCCCCAGTAACTCATACCGTCAGCCCATTACTGCAGGGGATTGGATTCCACAGTACCCAGTTTTACCATGGATGCCCCCATTCCCGTTACATGATCCCTGTCTGCACCACATATATCGCGATTATTTGCTCACATAACAATAATTACAACATTGAACCTGCCTTTGAGGGGATGTCCGCCTCATCAAATTCCCAGCCGTCGCCACTGATGGTCAAAATCTCATTGGATTATCTATATTACACCATTGTTCCGAGTTGTGCTCTAAAATTGCTTCCAAAATCACCGGTAAAGGTTCGATGAACCGCTACTGCCCTAGTTACCTCATAATTGTTGCAGCAGAACTTATGATGATGTCGCTCTCATCTTCTAAAAGCTGCAACTAAAAGTCATTGCGGAACAGAAAAACAAAATTAACTCATTGTCGGTGGAAAAGCTGAGGTGAACTCTCATCATTGTTGCATAATTAATCATCATGTCCACTTCGTGAGGACAATTTGAACTTTTCCCGGTGAAAGTATGTTGTGTAGGTAGTATGTTGTGTAGTTCAAGAGGTGGAGTGAGCCATGGACGGACCGTGCATCAATGTGGCCGCTCACCATCCCTATCCCCATTCACCCTACGTGACACCCCACATTCAACCAGTTTGGTCACATTCTCCCCCAGAGTAGCCTAAAAATTAGCCACGCGCCAAATGTACCGTACCGTATGGACAGGCATAGGCCCTTGACCTTCAGTAATAAAGACGATCTTACGACCAAGGCTTCTCACTAAACAAAGTTCAAGTGCACGCACACAAGTTAAATCTATGTACATTCACACCGTTCTGCTCATATTAATAGCGTACATACTCTCAGCGTACATGTAATATCGTCGAACCAAGGCTGTCGCAGTGGATTTTTAAAAAAGTACACGTATCTTCTCTCTGTCTCCTTCTCAAACTCGAATACACATATAGTATGCATTGACGGGACGTGTGTGTGTGTGAGAGAGAGAGACTTGGCCGTAGGGGTGACGATGCTGCCGTACAGCATGTAACACTTGATGGCCACCACCACTATTATGACAAAAGGAATGACGAGAACCAAGACTACGTGTGTGTGTGTGTATGTGTGTAAATTAAAAGTCTGACTGAGGTCTGGACAGAAGCCTTGAAGAGCAATGGTGTAGATCCGTGAACTGTCCAGTGAACTTCTACGAAGGCTAATTGGAGAGGCATAACCGTCTCCTCTAGCATCTAATTGCAAGGGGGCGGGCGAAACTTTACCAACCAAGTGTTAATCAAACGGACTCAATAATGATCTACCCTCGAGTTCTACCACCTTCACTGTAATTATATGCAAGTGCGTGAACGCTTCAAAAGTTTCACTTACGTATCCGGGAAAACGCAATGATCTTCTCCGTCGTCGCATGCTCATCATCATAGTCATCCCGCGGAGAGTCCCCCTGCATGTAGATGAACTCATTGATGTAGTTCCGCGGAATGGGGAATTCTTTGCCCGTCACGTTCGGTAGCCGGTTCTCGTCCATGCGGAGCTTCCTCAGGATGTCATGCCGGATCATCTGGAGGCTGAGCGTCTTCATGTCGATTCCTGTCGGCCGACGGCACCCACCGTTCGCACCAGCCTCTCCCCCGGAACAGAAAATGTCCGTCCTATTCTTACCATTGTTCTCAGCAACTGGGCTCTTGCTCAAGCTACCGTTCCCACCGTCACTATTACTGTCACTACCACTAGGCAGATGATTCCCACCGGGGTGATGATGACCATTGCGCAAATCCTTGGAGTGACTTGGGATGAGCGGAGAAGCCGGAGCGGCGGCCATGGCTTGGCCCCAGTCTCCCGAGGACAGGAGGCGGGCACAGAAGAGAATTAAAGTGGCAACCACGGGGGTTTTCACGCTTAGGATTCTTGCCATTTTGAAAAAAAAAATATTCCCTCTAAAAATGGCACCAGGAAAGAAGTTATCACAGGGGATTTTCCCGTCAGACGGACCGCAACTCTCTGGCTCCCGGGGAGTTGGAGGTCCTTTTCCGTGCAGAGAACGAGCTGACCTCTACAGATGTTGTTGCTGGTGCTGCCGCTGCCACTGCCGCCGTCGTCTTGGTCTTTAGGGTAGGGAGGAGGACGGAAGCGAGAGAGCTCACTCGGCTCCTTCGAAACCCAAAAGTTGAGAAGAAGGGCAGGAGACGGGCTGAAGCTGATTAACTCTCCTCTTCTGCTCTGGCCTCAAAGCGCTGCTGACACTAGCCTCGTAGCACTATGCCGATAGGACTGTGCGGAACCCTGTATGAGCAAGAATATCAATTCATCCAGCGAGAGTGATGGCCAGCAAGCGTATGTGTGTGTATATATCGTATCTGGTCCTATTGCGCTCCCCAAAGTTTACGTCTCCCTCACACTCACGCACGTTGAAGTTGTTGTAGTAGTAGTAGTAGTAGCTGTAGTAATACTAGAGGTAATAGTAAAAGTTGTGGGCCTAGTATAGTTCAGTTATCGATGCTTTGCTCTCGCTTCCTCTGTATCCCTACAGCTGATACTTGAGCCTGATTAATTCTGTGTAATTTCTTGGGAGAAAAAAACGAGTGGAAGGCATACTATACTCAACTAATACGTGAGAGGGTATGGTGGAACTTTTTATGGTGAGAGTCCTCAAAAGTAGTTATTAAACTATGTATATATATATATATATATAGATATTTATATACCTGCACCGTACTCAATTAAAAGGCTGTTCTGGGTTCGCGACGAGTCTTGATGATATAATGGTCTATCTATGGGTTTCGGGGTGTGAGTTGAGCGGGATTGTTGAGGGAACCCTCCTGAACAACAACTGTGCTCCGCTAGCTCACCCGCTCCAGTATTTATAGATGTGTGGCCGCAACGAAGTTGTGTACTATCAAGGATCTAGAAGGCAAGCCCTGGGGTAGGTGTTGTATGTCGCTCTGTGTGTGGATGGAAGATCGTGTAAGACGCTATTCTGATACCATATTTTCTTCTTGCATGTACATGAGCAGTAGGATCCCAACAACGGAGTGTGGAGTACCTAGTCGCGGGGGACGTACCGTATGGAGCCGCCAATATAGTGTGAAAACGTGCAGTATGAATGGGTGATGACGGGACTCGGAGTCACCACCGGAACAAAGAGTGCACCCTCATGGTGACTGTGGTAGTGGTAGTAATAGTACAGAGAGTAATCGTAGCAGTAGTAGTAGTAGTAGTGGTAGCAGTGAGCCGAGCTTCACCGTTTGGCCTACCCTCATACGGCTGCGCCGCCTCAAGCCTGCTGGTTATAGCGGTATGGTGAACGGAGGGTTAGTAATATTGCAGTGTGTAGTCCTCAACCCACTGTTGGGGAAGAAACTTGAGAGCAACTTGCTGGTGCATTGTGGGATGGGACATTGGGAAAGTACTTGCGCTGGTTATTGCCGCGGAGTGGGTCATTGAGTACGGCAAAAAAGATTGCCGACGGTAGAGGCTCTCACCTTTCCTTGCCCATTATAAGGTAAGGATACCATTATTGAAGGCGACCTGATGCACGCCTCGATCCTCTCATTGTTCCCACAGGTCTGGTCGCCCTGCGGTTTTCTTCGGAATGGTGGCAGGCCATTGGATACGTTGGCCGCTCGAGTAGTAGGAATACCTGAAGCCTGGATCTGGCTATCTGGAGCGCAAAAATATAGAGAGGTATGGAGAAGATGATGTTTGGCGGGATCTTTGGTAATTCGAGATTTCTAAAAGTACCACGATTATCCTCCGCATGAACGGGGATCTGTGAATAATGGGATCCAAATGAGCTTTCGTGTGTTTCCTCCATTTCTTACCCCCGATTTACAGGTCATTAAAGCTTGTGACGTCCCTTGTGACTTGAGAAGAGCCGCGGACGAGTAACCTTGGGTAAGCTAGTTTGCAGTTTGAAATGAGAAAAATTTACTGGAAAATAATGGAGGAAACACGGAGCTTTTCAAAGTAAGATCAAATGATTATCATTGTGTGAGCATGACTTTTAAGGTGGAATACGGGGAACGGAATAACGGATACAATGCTTTTCACAGGTACCATTCAAAGTGCATAAAAACTGTTACCTTTCTCTCGAATCCCACCGGATGCATTTGCAAATTACATCTTTGTTAGAGCTCTTGACGCCGGACTGACGGATGGATGTGAATTCCCTGCAAGTTGAGCTTCTACGATTCTATGAATGCTAATGAGTGTATGTATATCTGTATATGCCGGGGCTATGTAGCAACCGTCGTTTGAGCACTAATTTTTTCCCATTACTTATGCAGCATGGAAACCTAGGGGGTGAGAGCATTAAACTGGCATTGGAAACATTTCTGCTCCTCTTTATTTTGTAAGAGCCGGTGCATGCATGATATGAAAAAAAAAGTGGACTGGATTAAAAATAGGATTTGCACTGCTGCATTTTCTGCGGTAAGAAGACACACTACTGAATGCATGCGGGCTGAAAAGCTTAGGGTGGAAGTCTCACTAAAAGTGAGAGCCATTCTCACTGACCGCATGTGTTGGTTGAGTCAGTGTTTTCATCAGTTGGGAGAAGATGCATATGCGGGAAGGCGAAGGGATGGAAAACAGGGAGAAATTTCATGAAGGGCGAGGAGAAGCGGGAATGGTAAAAGGTTCTGGGAATGTCCCTCATCACACACAGATGGATTTTGGCAAGTGTGCGCTGGGGCTGTGGAACTGAATGGGGAAAGGGGCGGAGTTATTCAAAGTAGGGATAAATCTGAGGGTTGACACAAAAAGATAATGATAGAGAGTGTCATTCCTGCGGGGACTTCTTCGCCAAGATCGCTCGGGCTGATAAGATGGAAATGACACTGGAAGAAAGTTTATATAAATTGCGAATTTCGGAACCGGAGGAATATGGCATAAGGAGAGAGAGAGAGAGAGAGATTTACAGTTGGGCTATGCGGGACTGTCCTGATATATATAGTTGCACTCGTTGAGGGTAGATCAATGGGGAATTTCGCGAGATTGTCTTCGCACACACAGGGAGATGCGCACCAGTTTTAGCAATTGTTTCCTCCATAATTTAACCCATCCCCGCCCATATCATCCCCCTCATTTACATTGTAAAGCGGGAATATCAGATGGAGAAACTTGGAATAAATCCCCTATGTGTATACACATGGGTTACATGTGGGAACCCTCCACACAGCCGGCAAAGTCAAGGAAAAACCAATCATGTGAATACATAAACACACGAGTCTTTATCATTACAATTGGTAAAATTACACCATGGTGAGGGAGCAATTGCTCAAAGCCCCCTTCAGCCGTACATATATTTATGGAGACCAAATCACGCCACATAGAGTTTCTGTCCTGTCTTTCACCAACTTGGAGTTCATGAATCTTTCATTGTATATACATGGAAAATCTGTCACATTAATGCTTGAGAGGTCCACAGCGGTCTTGCTGTATGTTCCCCACTATATTGAATACGACGTCCACTACTCCTCTCACCTCTCTCGCCGACGCGCTCTGAGAGTCCGACCCTGCAGGGTGCCATATATAAGTGCACTTCTTCTTTTTGTTCTCCCTGCAATCCGATCATCATGGTCATCATAAGATAATACTGAAGATTTGCGATATCATCCGGTGTAACCGGTAATGTTGGAAAATAAAGTCCGGATGCAGGCAGATGGAGTTCACGTGGCAGCAAACGGTTGACTCTGGTTGGATGTGTCCCTTTGGAATTTCATGTGTTCGTTTCTACAAAAATTTTAATTGCGTAATGAAAAAAACTTCCGGAATTTTTTCCGATCCGAATTTCCATGTTTCCATATAGACTGCTGCGCAACGGGAGCCTGTATGCTAGTATGCTCCGCTACAGACATACATAGCAAAGTTATTCAGCTCGTAAAAAAGCGGTGGAGTGAAACTGTGGAAGAAAACTGATCGGAATTCGATGTCCTTCAGCAAACGAAAAGTTTTACTACATAAATTTAAAGTTCGCGGAAGGAACAAGGACAGGAGGTTGGTAAAAGTCGTCGCGACGACCAGCATTCGCGGTTCAACGGCCCGCCACTAAGAGACCCTCCATTTTCGTGAAGGTTATAATTGACATTAGCTTATCGCGGTGTGTCATAACCGAAGTGACCTTTGATTTTCAGGAACTGCTTGACTCCCTCCGTCTGTGTTTTGGCATATATGTGAACTGATGATTGAGTCAAGTTCCGCCATTCCAAATGGAAAGCTGAGGGGAATGTGAGCTGCTCTGAAGTTGTTATGAAATACTCAAGTATTGTAAGGCTTAACAATAATGATGGTTGCCTTAACACTGACCGTGACGGTGGGCGGTTTCTGTGTATGTGTTTGAGTCGGACTCCAAGAGGAGGAAATAGAATGTGACATACGCACAATCCCAGGGAATTTGCATAGCTGAAATGAAAGGCGTAATTTTGTAAACATCAACATGAAACTTGTTGTACAATAATAAGCATTCTGCAATTTGCAACCATTATTTCGCATCAACATATTCCGATGATGAATTTTCCTCATCACCCGACATGAGCGTCTACGACAGATGATTGACTATGCCGCCTTGGTGGCGATACAAAAACTTGGCTGCGTTTGAAAACAGCTCGACTGTCAGAACTAGACTTTTAAAAGGAAAATTGGAGGAAAATTCCTTTCAATAATGACCACTCATTACGCCTTGATTACAAATTGGAAAGGAATTGTGTGCTGGAAAAGAGGTCGCGAGTCCTTGGCATAAACGGCGAGACGGTGCGCAGACGATAGTGACATTTGGATGGCACAGGGCGATCCCTCACTCTCACACACTGCGCGGCGCATGACCATGAGGAATAAAATGAGGTGGTGGGGAAATCGGAGGGAAAGCCTCGTTTACACATTCGCTGCGGCAAAACTTCACTTTTTCCTCATAGATAAAGTCACCTTTGACAGTGACAAAAACCCATTGATTGTCAGGAGCGAAAAAGGATACGTACATGAGGGAGGAAGAAGAATGTATGGAAAATGTGGATCACTATTGCGTGTGACTGCTCACTTTGACACTCCTCCCAAGATTTCCCAAGGAAGCTATCTATTTTGGTCGTCTGGAGTGCTATGAGCCTGTGACATACCGTATTTTGTTGAAATACAAAAGCGGATCTAATACCAGTGTAAACAGGAAGGTTATCGAGACGACGGAATCAGTTATGCTAGTACTCTGTACTCTCGATGGCTATGCTCACGTGTAACTGGCCCTCAAGTCGGAAAGAAAGGGATAATAATGTTACGTCGGAACACCACATTTCGTTTAATCTAATGTTGACAAGTTTTATCAAGCGTTTGACTTTTGCGAAAACTATGAGGGAAGCGAGCTTGCCATTTTATTTAAAAATCCCCTGCACGTGTTCTTCCCTTATGCAACAAACGTTGGTACACAAACAACTACAATAGTGGGCTCAGGAGCACGATAAAAATGTCACTGCACTGCCGACGGTTTCAATAAACAAGCGCGTGTCACATATGCACACACGCCACCACACACACAGCAATAACAATGCGAAGAATTCAATAAAAATGTCAATCAGGATACTTCATGAGTGCTGTAAGAATTGTTGTTTGTTCTACAAGTGGATACCGCAATGGAGATGGAAGGAGAAACAATTTCAAAGAAAATCATACCAAATATGGCGCCTAAAAAGCCAGGGGGTACCGCCGCGGGGTCTCACTGCTTTTCCTTAATTTCAGAGACAGTCAACAGCATCGGGTAGAAATAGAAATGTGACAATTCTAAAAAAACACGTCAAGTGAGGGATTTTATCTATCTTGAATATGCTCCCATACTGCAATTCATTCCCTTGAAACTGCAATCACAACTCATATGTAAATGTTCAAACCGAAAGCAATGTGGATTATAAAATGGTTTATGCAATGCACCTGTACGCATTTGGGCACGTCGAGTAGCAATTGTTTTAGAGCGAGAGCTCCGCGCGTTTTAAGCATCCTTTCACAATGCCTGACGCGTAGTATTCCTTGCCCAAGAAGAAGACCCGAGCGAAACTCAAACGCATGCATGTGCTCAGTTATTTCACTGGTACGGTACGGAAAACCTATCTCGTGCCTGTATTTATAGAATTCCATTTTTAGAGACTTTGCCATCAGCGACTCAATTTTTTGGGATAAGTACAATATATCAAGGTAAATGTTAGTGAATTTTTCACTGATGAGGTATAGTTTCATACTGCGAGTGATTAAATTTGGTAGTCTATTGTTTGTAGACAATGGCGAAGAGCGCAAAACATAAGAAACAACGGAAGCAAGAGAAGGCGAAAACTCAGCTAAAAGGGGGCCTGAAGACGTTGGGGAAGGCTCAAAATGTGATTGAACCCAAACTTCAGAGCAAGAAAATCATTTTGCGAGAACAACTGAAAAGTGCGCCCGAGAGTGAAGTTTCTACGAGAAGAAAACAAAATATTGCGGTAATTAATGCTTGCTGAACTTGCATGGAAACAGCTTGCGATGCCATTACGGGAATAATCTAAGGATACAGTATCGGTCTGTTACGTGCGCGGCATTGTTGAAAGAATTTCAAAACAGGTAGTTAAAAAGTGCTACTATAATGATGAATAATAGTGTGTAATTTGTGTGATTTCAGGATGTATTGGGATCTTTATCCCACCACAACACGAACACAAAAGTAGAAGCCCTCTCGGGGTTGTATGAATTGATTACAACGGGGAATAATATCCTGATACCTAACTTGGGAAGAATCGTGGACAAGGTGGGTCTGATGACCTCAGATTCCGAGTCAGCAGTGAGGAAGGAAAATCTTCGCGTGGCTGAAGCCGTTTTCAATCAGGTGCACATATCATTCGAGCCGGCCCAACATTATAATAATTGAACATAAGGGGGAGGTGATTGAAATATCGCTACATCAGATACTGGATTTCAGGTTTCGGAGGATCAACTGCAACCATTTTGGAATCTATTACTGACACACTTGAAGTGCACTCTCACCGATCTGAACCCGGTCGTACGTCAGAGTTGCTTATCGTTCATCTCCTTGCTCGTTGCGACCTGTCCAAATTTAGTATTCGCATCCAGCAGTACGATTTTACCAGCTGTCCTGAATTTGATATCGAATACAGCGGCAGTCAACTCCGTTAGTTCGGGGACGACAACGCGGTTGAAATTAGATATTGGTGACAAGGCAGCGGACATAAAGGAGCGTACTCGAGTTCTTGCCATCATTGTGTCGTGCCTGGATTTGAAAAGTGCATCAAATGCAAGTGATCGAAGTACCGTATTGGACAGGAAGTGTAGTCAGGGGGAGATTCGAACCTGTTCAAATTCTGATAAACATCCGATTCATTTAAATCTTTACTACCCCTTTGGCTACGAGGATGAAGTTCGTCGATACAATGGGCGGCATATCTCATCAAAGTGTGATTCCATTTCTGCCGCCGGAGGTGTCACTCAGCAGCAGCCGCGGAGTAGCTCACAATTCATGTCTGATTTCATCAAGTCCTGTTTTCCAGTCCTCTGTGAAACTTGGATCGAGGTCGCTCCTTCCAGCAAGCTGTTGAAAACCGCACATGGAACATCATTGAAGAGCCGTAAGACGACTCCCGTGACGTTTTAAATTTATTCTCCTCGATCATGCCGAGAGGAATCGTGCTTCTAGGCGGATTCTTTGTAAAAATCTACTGGTCCCCACTCTCTGTCATTAGCTCAGATCGTGCTGTACTATTTTCTAGATGACCTTGGAATGAAGCCACTCATGCGGGCGCCTCCTCCTTCGCCCAAACT
Organism: Pseudobourletiella spinata; assembly: GCA_009870155.1. Taxonomy (NCBI): domain Eukaryota; kingdom Metazoa; phylum Arthropoda; class Collembola; order Symphypleona; family Bourletiellidae; genus Pseudobourletiella; species Pseudobourletiella spinata. The sequence goes on along the minus strand of WJFA01003857.1, from coordinate 2,000 downwards.
TAATTTCGAATTCCCAGAATATTCCAAGACTAATGATAAAAACAAACAGTTATATTTTTAAATGAAGGTCATTTCCGTATCTCTGTCTTTACTGCTACGCTTGGCGAGAAGTATACGCTCTGCATTCAATGTATAAATTTGAATGAGAACGCTAACTCAAGTTACTCTCAGATCCTTGGTGACGCCTTAATTTCACCACGGTGCTCCTATTTCCAAGGAGTACAGGGCCGCTTTGGCGCCAAAGATTACATGTTTCATCACAGATCCTCGCACGCTTTTGCATTTATTTATTTATATCATTGCCTCAGATTGGCATCTTGTGTGAGCTACAATGAATAAAAACATTTGCCACTACACCTCAGGAACCCGTTTATGAGTGTTGGAATTCAGAGAAACCACTCTGAGCCAACAGTTACACCGCCCCTGGAGCTTTAAGTCGTGGCGGTCAACGAAGCGGAAGAAATATGACAAACAGGAAGCACCTGAAAGCTGGAATGAGTGACAGTATCCTGTTTTCTTTATTTCTACCTCTTCAAACAAACAGAGAGCGGGAACTTCAGTCTCATTGGGAAGATTGCAGGCATAGTTTTCGGAGAAAGCTAATTTATGTTGATTTAAACTGCACAGCACACGATGTTTCCAATTTTTGTGCAGTGTTTACACGGGAATTTTATCGAAGTTGAATCAGTGGTTCCGTTTGCGAATCATTTGCTATTTAAGGCTCATTTTTATTTTCTAATATTTTTTGCGTATAGAATGCTTTGCATTTTACATAGGGCCAAAGAATCCGATTTAATTCTTATTGTTTTCTTCTGGCCCGCAGGGCAAGCGGAGCTTAAGGAAAATGTCTCTGGAGCAAGTCAGTTGAACAGGACAGCACTGGATGTTCTGCAATGTGTAGTAAATGTCATGATCCAGGTTACACATCAGAACTCCACCAACTGGACTGGCTACCGTCGACCCGTCTGGAATGAAGTTCTACCGAGCGGCTCGGCGATCATTAAAGTTGCAAAGCCGGAGCAGGACACGTTTGAAGGTGGTCTTGGGATGAGTGAGAAATTAGTAAGTCAATTTTATGGAAAGATTAGACACTNCACGTTTGAAGGTGGTCTTGGGATGAGTGAGAAATTAGTAAGTCAATTTTATGGAAAGATTAGACACTCGCGGTATCATTGTTATCACAAGTGCAAGTGGGAACATCCGGTTGGGAAAGGTATATGTGTCCTTCCTTACTTTCTCATTTACATTGTTCTCATTTGTCCGTCTCAAGTGGAAGTAGTCGCAGAGAGGTTTCCGATCGTCGTATGTATGTGTAATGTGTGTTGATTTGAATTCCTGCTCACACCAGCGAAGCCATAGCCCTGTTGCTAGCCGTGATAATAGAATTATTTTAACTTCTCTGCTGCTGTCGAGTCCGCAAGATTTTAGCTCTTTGATGATGGTATAGCCGATAAAAATGGCGAGGCTAAGTGGGTCACGTAAAGGTTGTTCATCTGAAGTAAACTCCTGTTGCTATGACCATTTCCTAAATAGAGAGAGAGAGAGAGCTATTGTGAATGAATGGGTCTGGGTGTCTTTGTCTACAGGTAAACGATCTCAAAAAGTCCTTCGGCCCGGACTTGCAAAAGTTTTTTTTCAACTTCCTGCCATTCTCGTGCACACAGGACAGTCAGAGACAGTCGACCATCAAGATAAATTTACAGCTTTTCAATGTTGCGGCCCAATTTCGGCTCTTTGATCGACAGCTCATGGACAAATTCGAGAAATACGTTGGGGGTAAGCTTGGAATCCGATGCTAGAATTCGTGTCCTATTCTCAAAACCAATGGAATGCGTTTATTTCTATAAATTTTTCTCTCTTTAGGTATGATCCACAAAGGAATAATATCTTCCGAATTCGCCAGTCTGGTCCTGGAGACCGCAAGTTTGGTACGAAATCCCAGAATTGGAGACGTCTCGACCAAGTTTATCGTCTTTTCTCTCCAATCCGGATGTCGGTCC
>WJFA01003856.1:0-11834 GCA_009870155.1 Pseudobourletiella spinata | reverse complement strand
TACTTGCAGCCATGGTTCACGTAACGAAATGTCTCCGAACGCCTTTCAAGCAGTGGCTAGAACCTTGGCGATTTCTTCAAGTGCCAAGCATTCCGCTTCTCCCGCCGTGTAAGTTTGGTGTACGCTTTTGAATTTTTCTTTTTTGAACTTTTAGAATTGAAGCGTTAGCATTGGCAGATTGTCCATACAAACAAACATGAAAATAGCTCTCGCAGAATGGGCGACATTTGGAATCCACATGCTTCCTCTAGAGCTTCGTCCCAGTCGTCGTCATCCTGCAATAGGTTCATGCATGTTGCTGCTTGCTTGAATGTTTGGCGCAGAACCCTATCCACAGTTCTCAGATTTTCAAATGATGTTGCTCCAATCTTCTTCAGTAGGATCATTCTCAGGTAATATCGCTCACCATCTCTTGGCGAAACAAAATACATTCTTGATAATATTTTTCCATCCATACGCCTTCGTCTTTTCCATTCCTTCTTATTCTTGTCATAAACGTAATTCTCTGCGATGCGGATGTAATTCAAGGTTCTAGCGAATTCACCATTTTGTTTCAGCTTAAACCACGCTTTGTGTAAAAAGCAAGTTTAGAAGTCGCGTGTTTGTCTTGTAGAGTAAATCCTAAAATTTTCCACATGGATTCTGGTGCACAAACATCTTCCCTTAAGATATGCTGCTTTTTCGTCCCAGTTCAATGTGTCACTTTGTCCGCCTTCAGTTATTGTAACTACTGCACAGTCGCGTCCCTACAATTTCAAATTCAAATTTTTAAACTCACGCGCTCATGTGTTTAATTATTTTTTTCACCTTATACGTGTAATTAAAAATGTAGTTGACGACTTTCACCGTTGAAAACAGTGGTCGATATTCAGATCTGGGATTTTTGCTCGAACGAATTTGTCTATGTCGGTTCAGCAACGTGGCTTGTCGTTCTTGTTCAATGTAATCAAGCAGTGCATGTGCGGCAGTCCTACATGGGAGGTACAATTAAGCTGACAAGTAACTAATTATAAAAAAGTGAGTACCTCACCTCTATTCTGAAATTCGATGGTGTGGCCGTATGCTACAGTAGTAGAAAATTTTCTTGTTGTAAAGATAATTTATGAATCCTCTTCTCTTGAGTTCAAACACTCGCAACCAAGTCAGGCCGATCTGCTGCAGTTTTCCAGAAAAAAGGTTGCACAGAATTTCGACCCAGTTCGGATTACATGTGATTGTAATAAATAAGTGCGGCTTCCCAAAACGCTCAATTATTTGAGTCATAATATTTGGGCGATTACGAAATAATTCAATATCTTCTTAACAACCATTCACTTACCCTCATTGCATGCAGATACATGTCACGCATGTTCCGTGGGCTTCCGTAGTAGGTGGAAAGTGGAATAATCTTGATTCCAGCTTTGGTATCTGTTTTCGGCCATGGTTAACAGATAACCCATAAGCGCGCCCTCAGATAGGCTTGATGTGCTTTAATCAAGCTTTGCAGTAGGCATCAACGACGTATTGCTGAAGCAGTTTACCACCCCACAGTATAGCGCTGAACTCATCCCGAATTGCTATTCTATGTAAATAAAACTCCATATGACCATCGTCGTCTTTGAATACCACGGCTATTTCGTTCGCAGATGGCAAGTTGTACCAGCGGTGGTCTCGGTTGCTTTCTTGGAGCAAACGTTTTGGAAATATTTTTGGCTCTTGCACAGCATTTAAAGCGCATCTCAGCTCTTCTTGTTCCATTTCGTACATTGACTTATATGCTATGGCGTATGCATTGATTTGTTGAAGTAGTTGAGCCAGTTTGGCCATTAACTGCTCATCGTTGTCTTGATTCTCTCTTGCTTCCATTCTTTTTCGCGTTGCGTCGGCTGTATCCAATATATACAGTTGAGTATACTTCGGGTTGACATGAGAAGGGTGCAATGGTCCGGCAGCATGGTAGATCTGTACCACAAATACTTAATTTTCCTGGTTAATTGCTTAGATCATAATTCTGATGTTTGAAACTAAGTATGCGTAAATTATTATAGTACATGCCCATGAACTTTGAACCAAAATTGCCCGTTTCCACCGGCTACCTCAAGGCCACCCATACTTGCGAATGCCAGCGCTGAATTGTAATTTCTTATGTTTTTCTAAAAGTTTCGGGCTTCTATAGTGGCTCCTTTAAATTAAATAAAATGAATATGCAAATAGTCCCCACAGGACGAACACTACTGGTAAAAATTTACATACCAGTCAACAAGTTTTTTAGCATTTGTGGATACGGTTTTAATTTCGAAGCTGAATCTTACCGTATGGCAGCACTTGGTAAAAGTCCCATCTAGTGGTCGCTCACCTTGAAAGTGCTTGGCGCCACAAAATTCGCAAATGGCATCCATTGGTCCTAAGTTGTGTTCAATGACGTCCACCGCCATTACTGTGTCAATCAAAGCTGCTCGGTAAGTATTTGGTCTGTTCCGGCCACTTTGGGGGCGATGGCTGAGTCTGCTGTTCTGCCTATTCGCATGTGATGGGATTTCCGTTTCGTGGGATCTGCAAATTGGACTATTTACTTTCAACTTTTTACTCATTCATATTTATAGTATAGCTTACTGTTCCTGCCCTGAATTGTCTTCGGTTACATATACACGTGATTCTGGTTCATTCACCTCAGCTACAACTGCTTTTGGCATGCCAACTGATAACTGAACAGGACCAACAAAATCCATGTCCACGTCCTGCATGTTGTCATTTGTAGTGGTTTCCCTTTCGGTTGATACAATTTATGAAGTATATTATTGATATAAGCAACACAAACTTGTACTTTTCTGCAAGCCTTACTGCGTATTCTGCTGTTCGTATCCCATGTTTCGCCGCCTTCTTTTCATAATCCTTGCGTGTCTGCCTCGATCCATATTAGATTAGTATTTCCTCTTTGGCATCCTCCCGCTGATTTTAACAGAAGAGAGAGGTTACTTTGCTGAAAATGGAAGTAGAAATGTAGTTCAAACGATAGCAATGCAAAGCTTAAAGCATAATTAGCCATGTTTTAATGAATTGAATACTGTCTTATTGGTTCAATCTTGATCGGCCGTTAAGCAGCTCAATCTTATGTTGGATGAAATCGGTGAAATTTAGTCGAAGAGAGGAATTGACAATTCAACGAAGAATTGCGTGGCAAATTTGGTTTTTCATGGGTTTGCCGCCCAAAAAGTCTTCACTATTTTAAAGTTTCTTCTGAGCTTAAGTCAAAGTTAAGTCGAGCAAAGATTATTCCGATCGCAGTTTCTAGTTCCCTTGCTTTCTTTTGCATACAGAGCAATCTATTGTTAGTCTAGTGGTTCCAGAATTTACCCCGGAGAACGTATTCTGGAATTGGGCCATAGGTATTCAGATTTGGGTTCCGCTTATAACCCCAGGTTATTAAAAGGTAAATTAAAAGGAGTATCTCGTAATGTGATTAAGTTCAGCGCGGGTCGCAAGAATCAAAATTAAACATAGTTTGACCGTTGGTCTGGGTATCTGACCCCATTTCAAATGTCAGAGTTGTGGAAATCGTCATTCTAGTGCAAAATCGCACTAGGAATCAACTGGTGATATTTTTTGGCATTCGAAATAATGTTGGTAGATAGTATTATAGTTTGAACTTTCGCCTCTTTTTCTAATCGGAGGTCGGAGTTTTGAAAATTGACACTTTAGTGCAGAATTCCGAGGAAAATTTTGTGGTAAATTTTTTGGCATGCGATGTATAGCCAGTGCATAAAACCTTAGTCTAAACTTTGACGTCTTGACGAAGTTTAATTCGATGCCAAGGTGTGATACGAATATAAACAGAATTAAGTATTACCATTTGTAACTGGCTTTCGATTGGCGTATGTAGGGTTGGCAAATTCAAAATTCCGGGCCCAGCACTATGAAAACGCCCTGAAAGTGTCATAAATGTCCTCCGTGGGCATAAAATGTGGATTTATTTGGTGCAACGGTGGAGAATGGTGCACCTTATTTTTACTTTTTTGGTTTTTGTGATTTAAGCGGTTCACCGTTGCACCAAGAAAGAAACAGTGAAAAAGTATGTTAACCTAGGTGGTTCCAAATTACGTTACCAACGTCTTTCGTACACTCTTACTGGGTTTGGTTCATGTGCGTTTATTTGGTGCAATGGCGTGTGGTGGGTGGCAAAACAGTAATCACTAGGAACTCCCCCTCCGATTACAAGTTTTTGAAGTGTCTTGCTTAGTACGCAACTGTTGGCACTCATACCTTGCAATGATTTGGCTTTACAGATGGCGTAGTGCGGGGGTGTCAATTTGGGACTAAAGGTAGGACGAAAATTGATGCACCTAGACTGAAGCTCAGTAAAAGCGCTTTGGAACGCGCTATTGCATATGCCTGTGCGCGCTAGAGTTCAGATAACCGTTTACGGTTATGTTAAATCACCTTGTTATTTTGTTCCACTCCGATGTCTCAGGAAAAGGTGTGCCCCACGAGCCAATCCAAAAGCCAAGCCCGCCTGCGTCTTGAATTAAAAAATTTGGGGGCCCATAGCGCGCCCGTGAAACTTTCATGGGGGCATAAAAGCCCAGCCCGCGGGGGCCCGCGGGCCGCCACGGGTTTCATGTCAAAAATATATTCTGTTCGTAAACACCTGTAATGTTCAGGAAGTCGTTGAAATCTCCGCATTATCATATGCTAAGACGAAGAATTGCAAATCATACACAAATATTTCCCTAAATCGTCTAATTTAACATACCAACCGTTAGGTCTGATCTAATAATTGAAGACCCGCTAAGTTCAGTCCGTCGGGGACCGATCGAGAATGCCGAGCTCTATGCACTGTCATATGTACTAAGTTATCAACATAAGACTGATGCGACATCTCTGTTTGTCATAAGGTAGTGCATTTCACCACGCATTCCTATGCTTTGTATGTTTAAAAAATGTAGAGCTTTCTCGCTCATGGGTTTTGAGCCCGCCCGCATCTGTTGAATTTCGAGATGGGGCACACAGCCCGCCCGCCACGAATTTATTCGTGGCCCAGCCCAGCCCAAACCCAATGGGCGCGGGCGGGCTGCGGGCTGAGCTCGTGGGGCACACCTATGCTCAGGAACCAATGGACTGACCCAAATAAGATTCGTACCGAGCACATTCACAAAGCCTCAGGACTCGATTGGTACTAAAATCATTGTTGTGCGGCCAGGTGTTCAGCAACTAGATTGAAAACAAATGTGAATTATGCTATTGAGACACCTTTTTGATCGATATCAAGCCGAAACCCCAAACCCCCACCCTGTACATTATAATATTAGCGTATGTCTTGATAATGGAGCTTGATCAAATCAAGGCCCCTATTACCTCCCTCCATGATGTTGATGTATGAAAACTTCCATGCATCAACGACATGAAGTTAGTTAAAATGGAACAAAGAATGCATTTGGTGCTGGCAATTTAAAATAGATTTTCCGAAAATTTTCTCAAAAGGCAGCATCAGCAGCAAAACTATCATTTTTCATTCTGCTGGCCCTCTATTGTGCCCAAAGTGCCAGGGCATTGTTAAAATGCCAAAAGTGCGCAATGTGCCCATTTGGGCATCATTTCAAAATGCCCTGGGCATATTGGGCAAGCATAATGCCGGCCATGTCCGGCACTTTTCAAATGTGCTAGCCCTGGGCGTATGACATATGGTGTTGCTCCAAGCGGCTTGTGTGTTTACCCCGATCATAGGACAGTGTGACACGGTGTTTATTAGTTAGATGATACTCATGCGCAAATATGTATTTTTAAATTTCGCTTTTGGCACAGTAGGCCAGTATTGATCCCTCAACAAGTGGCATGTTGAGTCAAGATAAACATGACTGAAGTGGATACACAGAATTGAAATTGAGTTTAGCAGGAAAATAAGTACATACAGATTAGATGCAAGGAGGTAAAGCGGATGAATGAGACATCTGTCCGCTTTTAGCTTCTGATTAATAGACTCCATTCGAAGTTTTAAGTGCGACAATCCAGCTCTAGGAATTTTGGCGCCTTTGACGATTTAAAATGCAAAACTGTCGGCAAGTGAAATTTATTGGGAGTAAAAGAGGAATCTCGTTGGAACTCTTATGTTGCCAGAAATACATGCAAGTCCCCCGCCAACCATAGTCAATCGCTCTAGAAACCAAAATTGGAAAAATATGGCTGTTTCGTATGCTGTTGGAAAGTGGGATTGGATTATGTGGTTCGAGTATGGGTGAGCTGAGTTCAACAAACCTTGGCCATGATATTCTGTTTATGCGTGGTTTTCCTGACACGGCTCGTCAAATTCGTTCTCCTCTTATTCCAGCGCCGACTCTTCTGCATATTGAAGAGATTTTTCCCTGGTGTCTCTTTCCCTAAGATAATACTTGTCTAATTATGCTATGCATCATGTGCATCAATGTAAGTCAATATCAGTAGAACTTCTATGTGGAATCGGATGTAACCAGTTTACCAATTCATTTTGATGGATATGAAGGTAATGCTAAGGAGAATAGTGACTTTTCTAATGCCACTTTCATGGTAACTCAAGTCAAAAGTTATTCTTGATTATTTATTATTGTTCTCACTGACTTTGCACCACATAAAGTTAGTCGTCCTGCTTCTGAGTGTGTAAAGTTGATATTGAAAAAAAATGTCGGATTGTTATGGCAAGTTTAAATTTTAGCAAAATTATTACAGTAAGCTACTCGCTCCTCATCTAATTGTAAATATTTTGCTGAATCTGAAAGTAATGCGTAGTCTTTAACATCTTCTATCCATTGAACCAGTTAACGGTTCGCCTTGAGTCATGACCGAATTCCTACACGTATGAAATAGGAGGGGTGCTCAAAAGCATAAACATTTAAACGTAGCAATGTTTTGAATCCAGATTAATGCGGTAAAATGCTAGATGGCTAAATTGTCCGCAGACATGTAGATTTTATAAGTTTTATTTTTACAGACACCATGTCAGTGAATTACTCTCTGTACCAGTACACCATATGAATGTTTGTAAGAAATTTTTCCTGTATTTAAACACATTAAGGCACTTGAGTGCTTGTACCTGCGATAAGCACCGGTCTTGAGTTCGCGAAAAAGGGTTAGTGAAATAGGAGCACTTGCGATTTTACGTCTTAAGTCACTTCATCCCTCTCAGAATCCACGCGCTGAATAGGATGATATTGGCGATCGTTATTAGGGTTAGTTTTGCAGAAATCTCCATACACACAAAAGTAGACAAATTAAATCTTAAAGTCCATGTAAATATCCTTGTATTTAGTCTTCAGTTGTTACAATCTACAAGAACCTGTTTTCGTTCTGTCAACTAGTGCATTTGTTCATCAGACTTTGAACATGTACTTACTGCGCTATTGTCTTAATTCCGAACAACCCAGCTCCCTGGAGGCTGCTTTTGTTGATTCAACTGCAGCTTCTTAAAAACCGCTTAATTTGTATGCAACAAACAAATATCGATTAGTTGACTTTCAGGCTCTGTGTCCATGCGAAGGTCAGTTCCAAGCCAAGCATTGTGGAAGATGTAACATGTAACTTTCGTCGTTAGTATTATGCACTTACGCATATGACAGCACTAGCATTGCCAAAGGTTGAGGCTGCAGGACAAGACATAGCCATGAAGTGCTGCCATATCAATGCGAAATACCAGTTGGACTTCTTTGTCCCCCATACCTCCTTCCGTCTTCTACGACGAGGCTCGTTAACCTAGATGTAGGATTACAACGCAGATAACATTATTGCTTATTATATGATTCTTCATAGACCTCGTCGGGTGTACAACTGAACAGTAGCAGCATGTAAGGTACACGGAGGCAGGAAGTAATTACTGTAAGTAAATTGCACAACTTGTTGGACAGCAGAAGAGAAGCAAGCTGAGTTAACTTTGCCATTTGAACAAACGTGGTTGTGATTATTCACAAAATTGTATGACCCTCGCAATCTGGTTAAAGCTACTTAGTCGAACGCGCACGCGATAACCATTGCATTGAAAGCACACCCCTACCCCAAATATACGCCAGTATACCGAAAGACACAACATCGAGGTACTTCTCGGAACGCGCGGACTGTATGGTAAATATATTAAGGAGCTGTCCAGATTTTTGTCATAAAATTTTGAAGTATAGCGTACTTTATTCTATTTTAATGTCTTTGTTTCTTTTTCATCAACAAATGTGTCTCAATTAGTAATGTAAATCGGAACGCGGAATTCCGGAACTTTCCGGTTCCGACCCGGAATCGGAACGCTAACATTCCGTTCCTATCAAAATCCGGAACCGGAACGAAACGCAGTTGCTTCGGAACCGGAAAGTTCCGAAGTTACGATGTCTGAAATTAACGTAAAAGTCTACCACTTCCATATCCACGTAGGAGCGCAGGTTCAGCAAGATCACTTTTTGAAGTACTTCAAAAGCAATCGAAAGCTGAGGCTTTAAGATTTTGTTTGATACCATGCTTGGTCAGATCGGTTCACTGGTACCGGAGATATAGTTCACATAACCGTGAAGGGGATACATTTTGGCGTATTTCTACTTCTAAACCCCGCGGCAGGTACATGTGTCATGGCGTGTTCGGTAGATTATGAGACAGCGCTTCAGGCCTGGTGCATCAATTTTTGCTGCACCTGAACTCCAGAATCGATGCCATGGAATGTGTGGACTAATAACAGCAACGTAAAAGTGTCGCACTTAAACACTGCTCGGTGCACATTAGGTGACTGGAAAGAGGTAAAAATTTTTGATCGTCTCTATTTGATGAGTACCCATACCCCACACCACTGCACCATACAATCCCAAATTCACAAAGAAGAAAAGCCTTGCCCTAATGCTGTGGTTGATAGCCTGCTAATAACATTCGTGTACTTTGTCAAACAAATCCGTGTGAACCAATCCCAGCCCAACCATTTAGATATGGATGGAAATGCGACCAGAGTCCACGCAGACATTACCTACCCATATTAAATATATTAAATATTAATCTGAATAAGTTTAGCTTTCGTTAAATATGTTGAGGTAAGTCTATTTACTTCCTTAGCGCACTTTTATTTGAATTTTACGGGTTTTCCAAAATCGGAACAAAACGAAGAAAAAAGTTTCGGTTCCGAGCCGGAACCGGAACGTAATTTTGTCGTTCCGTTCCGACCGCAATCGGAATCCGGAACGGAACGCAATTATGTTCCGGATTTGCATCACTATTCTCAATACACAGTGAGACACAGTAGTTTTAAAATATTTTTTTGAGAAATTGGACAAGAAATCTAATGCTCCAAGTCAGAATGAATTATTTGAAAAGTACAGAAAGTTTAAATTAATTTATGGTACTATTGCAAACAGTTTCAAACATTCAAACTTTTTAATCTAGATCATGACATTTTTCGAAATGATACAAACGGATCATGATGGGTGTGCCTTTCAGTACGAACTTCGACCCGTGGTAGTTACGAGATAGTCGGGTCGATAACAATGCGATATTTCCACTATTGAGACAGTCCAGCCACGTAATCCCGCCGGAAGCCATCCCACTTACCAGTGTGTTTCAAATCACCTGTCATTGGGAAATAAGAATACAGAAATACCTCACACAAGAATTCACTAATGCAAATATAAAAATACTTGTTTTCCCATTCATATTTCTCATTTCTGTTCTTATTTTCTAATGCCATTTTACATGGTAATGGGTGTAATTCTTTGCCAATAGAAATATTCTGCATCTGAAAATGACAAATACAAATTCAGAAGTACGAATGATAAACCGTCAATGATAGATACAAATTCAGAAATACACATATTTCTCATTTTCGTATTAAATATGATTTTTCAAAGCATAACCCCTTATCACAGGTGTAGTAACCAGGACTAAAATTTGACCGCAATGCAGTTGCTATACGTAAGATGCTTTGAGACTGGCGCACATAAATTCTCTTTGGATAATGCTTCCCAGACTCCAACCCTACTTCCGTGGCACGAAACGGTGAATAACGGTGAGGTTACTTGGACCTTTCGGGTCCGGCAGTGTCAGCATAGATTTCTCTTGCTACTCCGGGTTTTATTCGTCCACATTATGTGGTGAACAAGACGTTTTTCCGGCGGTTTTACTAAAAAGGTGACAGAATTGCTTCTGAAAGCATAGAGATTGTCTGCCGGTATTATTTCCGTACAATAGTACCAGTACCCGAGGCTCGCTAGCGAAAAATTAGTGATGAAAGTTGAGCTGGCAGCGAATAAAATTAGTTGGTATTGATGCTAAATAATTTGGTGAAAATTCCCAATACATTTTCGTAAAATGTATGCACTGAGTAATGTCCCCTAACTCTTTTATGCACTCGTGTGGAGCTTTGTACTCCCTCGTACAATCCTGTTATTGTGCGACCGTTTCTCGAATATCAAGTTTATCGAAAGACTGTTTATCAAAATGGCCATTGGCCGACCGTCGGTTGATCAAATCCAGATGCTCGAAAATCAGTTGGTCGAAGACGAATGCTCGATTTCTGTGTTGTCATGTTGCGAGCTTTTTGTCTTAGTTCCCAAAATTGGAAAAGAAGTTAGTATTAAATTTCAATTGTCTCTCAATTGTTCAACTCAGAACTAATCCTCAAACAATCAAACTCAAGCGGTTCAAACAACAAAACGGTTCTTTTTTATCTATTTTGCGATACTCAATTTTATTTGCAAAAGATACAAGTTAACTCTTAAGTTCGCAATATATACAAGAGACTGACTTTGTTAATGAATGACATGAAATTTATTTTGGAATTTCGCCGCAAATATTGTGTGTTCCCGTTGTATTTTATGTATTCATATTTTTCAGACAGAAATCTCTGTTGGCAAAGAATTTCCGAGTGATGGAGCTGCACTGTTGATAAAGTGGCACATGCTTCTCGGTATAACTTAAAACTGTAGGAACGTTGTGTTGTGCACAATTGTAATCACCATATTGTAATGTGCTAAAATTTTCTGCACTAAATATTTCTTATAGCTTAGTTAAGATTGTACACGGAAAATATGAGATCAATCAGACGTTAAATTAAACTTGTAGTTGTTATGGATGTCAAAAAATGAAACTGCTCAAGCGAGAAAGACCCCTCTTCACCGTAATGCGATCACTCAAGTCGGAACAGATCAGATACCGCTCAAATCTAATATGTGCTGTATCAAATCAGATTATATAGGCTAGGCCAATATCTATCGCGGTTTATAGTATCCTCAAATTTTGCTAGATTAGTGTATGGGATTATCAGGTCTAGAAAAATCATATTGGGATTCGCCATTTTGTATCTATAATTTTCCAGATCAGATCAGATTCAGATCGGATAATTGAATAATGGGATCTGTTCCGACCCTTACACACAAAAGTTTAGCCTACCACAATATGACATGATTCAATTCCAGTAGGACAGGACGAAGCGCATGAACCCATTTCAAGCTTGGATCTCGCAATCACGAAATTCGACGACTTTTTCTATTCCCGTTTCCTAGAATTCTATACCTAGAATTCTACTTCAAATCATGCCATTATTTGGTGACGATGACGGTTTTTCAGTATCAGTACTAAGGGGATCAGTGCTTGACTTTTTCGTCGGAATCTAACTGCCCGAGAATGTTGCTGCCGCGGACAATATAACTCACAAGTGGCACTTCCCACATGCCAAGGGCGTACAGCGCCGAAACCCTACGGAGCGCAGAGCTTATCCATAAAGATTACCTCTTGCAAAGGTGCTAGGTGCGGAGACTCAGGTTTGACCCTTCTGGAGGATCACAAAGTCTGAGGTCAAAATATGCAGAGGGGGGTATACGTGCAAACTGAAAAACCCCATAAGGATTTTCCAGTTTTGGAATTCGAGTGACTTC
>WJFA01003855.1:0-11836 GCA_009870155.1 Pseudobourletiella spinata | reverse complement strand
GTTAACATAATATAAAAAGAAATATACCAAAATACGTCGGTGGCACAGTCACTGCGTCCTCTTCCTAAAGATAGTTGACTCATGATGACGGAACACCTTGGCTGTTCCAAACTGTCGCAGAGGGGCATACAGGCTAATCATTCGCTCCGCCACTCCAAACGGAAAGTTGGGACTTGGGAGTTGGGGAACGTGTGTAAAAATTAACTTCGTCCTGGGCCTCTGTAGTAGTTCCACTCAAGGCGTCCAACAACGACGTAGTTCTCGAGGATTTAGCTAGTTATGGATTATTAGGATGTGAGCTTAACTCAAGTTAGACCTTATAGAGGATGGTAAAAACTTACAAGGTCCTTTCCCCGAGATGGGGACGGAGATAATAATAATGGAGTTGCTATACACAACCCTCCCGCCACCGTTACCATGGGGATGAGAATGGCAGTGATGATGAGGATGGGCCATGGCGGTTGAATTCCTTCATCCCAAGCGCCGTTTCTCCCCTCGTCATCATCTTGTTATAAAAAGTACTATATGGAAAGGAGGAGTGGGAGAGAGTGAGCTGGTGGGAAGATAAAACTGAAGTAGTAGGGAAATAGTATCTTGTATGTAACAATATCATCGTAATTCCAGAGCGGGTGGGGAGAGAGAGAGAGAGAGAGAGAGAGAGAGAGCTCCGTGTAGGTTTTTAATCGCATTCGATTTCAAGTGGTAGGACATACCAAATGGCAAATAGACGGGTTTCTCTGTGACGCTTCATGAATTATTCATAGCCATTTTGAAATTTCACTTGGGTCGCATATCGGGCTCTGGGCTTTCCCGGCTAGATTAAGTGCTATCATATGCCTATGTTCCCATCTTCATCTTCCTCCTCCTCCGCCTCCTCTCTCTCTCTCTCTCTCTCTCTCTCTCTCTCGTCCTCATCCTCATCCTCATCCTCATTCTCTTCCCCGCCAACTGCTCCTACATATAACCTCCCATGTAGTCGTAGTAGTAGTCATACTGCTCAAACCGTAACTATTCATTTCCATTCAAATATCCTTCAGTAGTATAGCTGTAGCTTTACGAATCCTTCCACTCGCAGTGAGTCCTCCGCTCCCCCGCACATGTGGGAGGGGGGTTACCCAGCCTCCGACCTCAATTCATTCCGTCTCACCATGCACATGAGTTGATAAGGATACTGATCCTGACAGGATTTCATCCCCAGATGAATCCTCCTCAAATCTCTCTTGATGTGGGTGAAAAATCCTCCGTTGAGTGGCTCAAATCAATGGGCCACACGAAGGATGGGAACTCCGATGGGTTCATGAGGTAGCTATACGGTGGAAAAGACATGCTAAGTGTGAGATTCGTGGGAGGGGGGGGGAACTTTAGGTGATGATAGTAGACTGTATGAGGGTGAAAACGTTATGGTGCCTCCCCGCGCCCTCCACTTCCTCCTCCCGATGGAGACGAAAGCGGAGGGAGTATCCTGTCCTTTATACTGTCGCTAATATAATGGGATGGAGAACGAGTAGTAATTTGGGTTTGAAGCCACTGTGACGGCGTGTGGATTAGAGTGGTGAAGTCGAAACCAAGAGACAATTTGCGGAGAAAGAGATTTCCCAGCCAGCGGCATATTTAATGGGGTCAAGGTTCGCGGCCTGCTCAGCCCCGTGCCAGGCCACCCTACTACACCGAGGACTCCATCCGTAATGGTGCGGTGTGAGAGAGTGAAGGTCTAGACGAGGGCAAAAATCTCAACTTAGGAGTATGAGTGGAGGCCCATACACCCAAGTTGGGGCAACGGGGAACGACGGAGCGAGTGAGCCGGTAAATCAGCTTACGGTTCACATCTGACCTAAACACCTCCCCGATTTCAATAAGGGAGTGCGAGAAAGAGACTCATTAAATTATGTATACCTTTTTCTCGGAACCACGTCTGCCTTCAGCACAGGCTCATGCACTGTCGGGCCAGATGCACATGCCGCTACACACGAAGCTGCATCCTGACCCACACACTACTGCAGTATGTACTACCACCACCACCCCCGTCTCCCGTCCGCTCACCACGACCAGCATGAGCTCGGATCAGCTTGTACTACTGTTCCGTCCTCTCTGTTCGGCCTGGAGGATCACAGGGCTACCTGCCGAGGCCTCACAGGGCTCCTAATGTGTGTTCAGGGGAACACCACTACTGTGAGCGTATGGGTTCAAGTGGAAACCTCAACCGTCAGTGCGGTTTGACAGCAGGGGGATGCGAGCCTGAACAGTGCAGTGTACTTGGGAGGAGATGGAGGATGGAATTTTCCCACCATTTCAACAACTCCCTCCAACTCACAATGTCCATTTAAACTTTGTGTTCTGATGCAAATTTCAGGATCCCTTCTCACTCAAAGTTGTTCGCGTCCGAGGTTCCTTCCCCTCTTGCCACCATTCCATTCCGTCACCATATATAGTTATCTGTTGGTGAACTCGATGGGATATTCATGTGAATGCATTTTGTAACTCTAGTACTATTTGATGGATGAAGGTATGCACTGAGGGGTTATGGAGAACTAACGAAGGAATATATATGAGGATTTGGGAGGAGTGTCGACACAAGGAGTGGGGAGGCGTCGAGACGGGTTGCACGTGTGTGAGTGAGCTCTGTGTGTGTGTGTGTGTGTGTGTGTGTGTGCTGCTATGCAGGGTCTACAGCGGAAGGAGAATCTGACGCAGCGAAGACATGATGGAAATGGAGGATGAAAACCAATCTATTTCAATATACTAATATTATAGGAAGAGAGTGAGTGAGTGAGTGACTGAGTGAGTGAGTGGGAGAGAGAGAGAAAGATCGGAATGGGGAAAAAGTAAAGGAATGGGATGGTGGAGCCATGAAAATCCTAACTTCTCTTGGTGAAAAGTTCGTGACTTGGTTTTCCATAAATCTAGGTAGTCAGAATAAGCTGTTGTGAATAATTTAGCATAAAGTCAATTTTGCAGTTCACCAAACCATTTACCATGTGCACTACGTTATTGACTATCTCTCTTTTCTCTCCTCAAATGTTCCTCTCTCTCGCTCGTCGTCTCCGCCGTCTACGTGGATTTCTGTCTAACTTTGAGCGTATGTGTATATGTGTGCAAGTTTGGGCCTCTGTGCTTATGCATTTGTATATTTATATATGTGGGAGAGATAGCTGTCCGTACTCGCATCCAGCTCCTCCCGCTCGCTTAGCTTCAGAGGAACATCTAAGTATAGCACGCATAGGTAGTCCGCCATGTTTGAAGTAGCGCGGCTCACTCTCTCTCTCTCTCTCTCTCTCTCTCGCCGTCCGTTAAATGCTTCTACATCGTACTATTGAGGGAGCTGAAGCTATCGACCATGTTTTCTCCATGTTCACGGAGATACAGACACACATACACATGCACACACCTAAACGCCAAACTAATATGGTGTTCTCCTTCGGCTTCACCCCTCACTACTTTTTATCGTAATGAGCTTGGGCTCGATAACGGTGGAGCTGGAGGAGAAAAAATTGGGAAATAACTTTAGAAAATCAAATTACACTTCCATGCAGACGTCCATGGACCGAGCAAGAGGGGGATTTGAAGTAGGAATGCAGTGGAAGGGTGTGGGTTTCATCATGTTGACGGGTGTAGTGGCAAGCCGGAGGCGTAAATACTGTCCTTATTTCCAAACCAGAATAATGATACGAGCAAGGCTCAAAGTAGGGCTATCATTTCACACTTTTGAACAAGGTTTGGCTCAGTCGCGAGTAAAAACTAATAAGTTGAGTCGTTGAGCCCGTGGAAATTCTGAGACTTGATCTATTTAGGAAAGGTTTGATCACCATGTAAGAAATGGCTGGGGCTTCGTAAACCGTGAGCATTGTGTTTTGAGTAGATACTGTTTGCACTGCATGTGGTTGCATATGAGTGTGTACGTGTGTGTGTGTGTGTGTGTGTGTGTGTGTGTGTGTGCGTGTGTGTGTTTGTGTGTCTGTGTCAGTACGGCAAGGCATGGAACTGACGGAGGGCCTAAATAGGAGTCAACGTAAGTGGCCTGGGGTATCTGTGCACAAGCACCGTCGCGACGTATTACGAATGGATGGAGGTGTAGGTGCACGGTAGTTTTCATACATTAAACTCATATGAAGTGTCCCATGAATACTGGCTCATCTATCTTTAATGACATTTTCAACAATTTTTCTCCCCCCTTTCACTTTTTTCCCGCTCACCGCCGGCCGCCGGCGCTCTTGTTTAGATAGGACACGCGTAGTATTGTACAGTTCGTGGGACGGCCCCAGTCAGCGTACGAGCTACGCGTATTTAGGTGGTACTAATAATAATGTCGTACGTGAAGAACGGAACACAAGTGGAGCGATAGCCTTATGTAGCAGTATAGAGTCATGATGACAGTAGTTGTCCCCTTAAAATTACTGCCCACGCCGAATAGGCTTGATAGATAGGTAACAACTCTGTGTGTAAAAATTTCGGAGCTGGGCGGTAATTGAGGATAATGGCAGCCGATACTTGGTGCGTTGGGAATGTGCAGAATATGTCCGCCGAATTTCCGCCTATTCTCGACACGTACATCGGTCCTTTCTGCTATGGGCCCAGTATATTCCAATCCTGCCACGCACTTCGGGAGCTTGGGCACACACTAGCAAGGAATGTGGAGTTGAATGAGCGGCTTATCTACGTTCCGTCATCCCACCATTTTACCCGACGCTCCGGACCTTGAGGAACAATTAAATCCTCATTAAATTAATGCATCACTTTTTCTAATCGAGATTCTCGAGGTCCCGAAAGTCTGGGCTTGCGGAGTGTGTGGGATTTTACACTAGCAGTTTTGTCATTATCCCTCCTTTGCCGAGTCCCCTCTCCGCACCCGGTAGTATGGGAGCATTTTTCCAGTGCAAGTAATTGGGCTCTTAGTAACTGGATGGATAAAACCAACACCGGAGCCCCTTTCTAACTAAATTGCCACACTTTCGTTAGTTGAAAGCACAAATACAAGAGGAAGTGGCCGTATGATAGAGCGACCCATTTGAACTGAAGGATTTGCGTTTCCCGAGATTTCTGCCGAGTATTGAGTAGTGGTCCGGCAGGCGACGGAGTGGACACGGGTGGGGAAGAGACCACCAGACATGAGATGCGACGACAACTCCAACGGCAATGCTTTGGTGGGGAAGAGTAGGACGAGCATAAATCATTCAGGTTTTGTTAGAGTGAAAAGGCACCGTGTAGGTTACAAGGTGACCAATTGGCTTATAAATTGACGGAATCTGATTTCCTTAGCCTCTGGTTGATAGGCATAGGTCATTTATTCGTATAACAGAGACATTGTCCCGACTAATGTCCGGCATTAACATCAAAGTTGGTTAAATATTTAAAGGACCTTATATTTACCATGTAATTTTCCCCTGCACAAACGAACCCACAAACTGGCTCTCTTTCGCTACTTCTTCCTCCTCTCCTAGACATGAGGTCTAATACACGCCCTCGGCACAGGTCTTGCATGACGTCCAGCATGAGTTACTACTACCACTACTGCTGCTAACAGTTGCCTTCAGGTTAGCAAAGCCCTCTGTTCAAGCTGAGCAGGGTCAATTCTGGAGTAATCATCCCTTCCCCCTTCCGTTCTTGATAATTATTATGGATTTTAATCTTGGCTAGTGTTGTGTAGTAAATTGCACTATTCCCATTTTGATTTCAAACTGATAGATAGTAATTCTCATAAGCACTTTAAATTATGAGCCAGATCTATAGGTGCATCATTCATAGGCGCAAGTTGTACGGATGGGGTCCATCTCCATCAGCGGATATCTCCCATTTGAGTCATACCGAGGGTCTACCTGTCACTTCAGAGTATACAACTTCCGAAGCTACCTGCTCCTTCCGGCTGGATAAATAACTGGTTCGGGCTGGTGAATTGAATGGGATGATGATTTTTTGGGAGTTGTCAAAAATTGAACATCTGGAATGGTACCTCACCTGAAAGGGGTGTGGGCTTGTGTACTTTACGTCTTTTCCATTCATACGGAACTTGAGGGATATCCAATTTTTTCCCAGCCTGCCTTGTATCTCAACATTGTAATTACACACGGCCCTGTGAGATACATGCGTGCATGGAATGGTGAATTTTAGTGACACGATTTTTCCTTCCTTCACCCGGTAAGCATGGAGTGGTGCGGTTGGGACTTGATAGAAAATGTAGGGATGGGGCAAACTTTGTATGTATGTAATATGCGGTACATACCGTTCGGAAGAAACATATGGTTATACAGGAGTCTGCATATGCTCATGCTGTGTGAGTCTAAATCCTATCGTGAAGTCCTTTAGTTTTGAGATGGTTATGTGTATGTACGTGTGTGGGGCACTTGATTTAAAAGAGCTTCCTACCCCTGCGAACTGTATTCACGTACATGTGTGTCTGCTTCTGTTTGCTAAGGCTGAAAGGGGGAGAGAGAGAGGACAGGCAATGATAATTATTATGGTTTTCCAACTGGCTATTATAGCAGATCATTAGAGGGTTCCCTTTATAATACGCTTTACACTTGTCACTCCACTGAGGGCCAGTCTGTCTCCGTTCCCATCATTTGTACATGACATCATATCTCACGCAGCCTGAAAACCAACTCATATCCTCCGCACATGGAACGTGCACGCACATACGCGGCAGCCCTATCTCTATACGTTAGCCATCCTAACCTCTCCCTCTTCAGACCTAGTCATGTGTACGCCCATGGATTTTCAAACCCTTGCCGCCGCCGCCGCCACCACCACCGCCACTGCCATAGCCGTCCCGGTGATATATTTACCATATATATATCCAATAATCACCTTAGCCTCCCTCTGCACCCACACACCCAAATACATACGGCTCAGACGGCACTCTCAGTTGACAATGCGATTAAGTTTAGTGCAGGCATTAGAGCGAAATACTGGACAGTGGTTGCCAGTATGGGAAAAGTTTCACACCAATCATGTGTGAATGCATATACATCTCATGTACATACTCGAGGTTCCACATACGCGCGAGTATCTATGTGTATGTTTTATGGGCGTAGAGATTGAAAGCACATTGCACATGACACACAATGAAAGTGCCCCAAGTACTATGGAAGTTTTCCTATATGAAGGACAGGCAGGGGAATCACCTGTTCTTTTGAATTATTATTATCATAGGTAAATTATTACTTTCCTCTCCAACCCTCTGATGCTGGTACCACTATAGCTTGCCTCATCTCCCCAAACTATGTACAAGGTCCATGAGCTGTGGAAGGAGTGAGTATGAACGTGCGTGAAGAGCAAGAGAGAGAGAGAGAGAGACGGAGAAGAGAAATGCCAAGAGAGGAATGGTGGGTAGGGTGATTCCTCGCTGAGAAAGATTGGACGTGTAGAGAACGATGAGAAAGTACAAAGACGAATCGGGCGAGTCAGAGCAATGCCACGGGAGGCAGGATGAGAGTGACGGTTGGATAGGAGAAAGTGTCAGTGAGAGAGAGAGAGAGAGAGAGAGAGAGAGAGAAAGAGCGCGAGAAGGAAGCTGTTTTTGAGGTAACTGACTCAAGTAGTGAGAGAGAGAGAGAGCGAGAGAGAAAGAGCGCGAGAAGGAAGCTGTTTTTGAGGTAACTGACTCAAGTAGAGTGTAAGGAGGGAAGGACGACGAAGAAAATGGATTGTTTAATGGAAAAGTAGACTAACGGGATGCGGGTGAGTGATTTGGACGAGAGCATCTGCTGACATGGGAGAAATCTATCCTCCGCAAGATTTGTCTTGATTCCATGAATGAATCCTCAAATTCAATTTCAGTTCAATCTTGTTGCTTTCTTAAAACCTTTCTTTCTCTCTTTCTCTTTCAATCTCACTCCTTTCCCTCTCCACTCTCGCTTTCAGCCTTCTCTTTTTCTTCTGCCCACTCCTCCCTTACTTTCATTCTCTTCTGCTCCCTCCCACCCTTTCTCTCTCTCTCTCTCTCTCTCTCACTACTCTTCTCATCTCAGGGAATTTTTAGGAGTTTTTCCTGCATTACTTCTTCTACATTATGTGGTGGTGGTGTGCCAGGTGGGAAAAGATCTCATGTGCTGATCCAAGTAGGAACAAATGAATGATGTGGTTCAAGAAATTCTTAATTTCCGTAATGAAATAGATTTTCATACTCTTACTTAAGTTTGACAGTGTTGAGGGGTCACGTTTGGATGAAGAAAAGATTGAAACGATTGGCTTCTACTATATACGAATTTTCCAGGAAAGGCTATGGTATGAAACCCAGAGAAAATGGGCTGAGATCCAAGCAGATTTTCCCCATCTAAAAATAACAGACCTTCACATGAGGTCAGAGTTCGATAAATATTGTAGTACTTGGTGCATTTCAAACTGAACCATACTTTTGCGGTTCGGACACGAGTATAGAATTGAATGTAGTTGGGTTGAATGCGCCAACATCATGATGGTGGTGAGTGAGCATGTGTGTGTGAGTATGCATGTGATGGCGGCGAGGCGAGGGTCCACTTCGAAGCACACTTCTGCAAATCTACAATGCAGGCGCGTACAATTTTTATGAACCTTAAACAGAGCGTATGTGTGGACAAAAACTCATAAAATCTTAATACAGTCACGAGTCAAATTATGTTTTCCTTCTACATCGCTCCGAGACAACTGACCAACTCAAGGCAAGTTCACTCATTCATAACTGCCCTCCGACCATATATTATCGTATCTCGTACATACAGTGTTACAGACGATGGATAATCTCAGGAGTTGGCAGCACTTGATGGACCATGATTTTCTCACAGTTTCCGACGCAAGCAAAGGAGTTGAAATACTGACCAACAAGAGAGTGGTAGGAAATTGGCAATTAAAATATGGAAACTCCTATCAGAATTATTCTGGTAGATTTTTTTCTGGGGAGTTACTTTGTCATTATCGTATGCCTTGTGGTTCAGCTAGAAATTCAGTGTAAAGAATTGGCTGAGCTGAAAATGGGGGTTGGGAAAGGTGCCTGTAACACCCACAGTTCTAACAGGCTTGAAAGGAATGTGGCATTATTGTAGTTGCTTACGTGTCTGGGCTGATATTGATAACGACGGGGAAGGAAGAGAGTTGACAATGGGACTTGGAGAGGCACACAGGGGAAGAATAGTCGGTCTTAAGAACCATTTGTCAGGTTGGTGGTTATGGGTCCTCCACCAAAATAATTGTCCACCAAAGAACCCCGGGATGTCCTGACAAAAAAAGAACTTTCCATGCTCCGAGTCCACCGGTGTAGCTTCGTGAACTTAACGACTTTTGTCCTCAACTCGTCACTCCCTCCCCCTGGCTTTCCTCTCTCTCTCTCTCTCTTCACCACTTTTTCAGACGCTCAGAGCTACCTGTTATAAGCAAAATCCCACTTCCCACTACAACACATGGATGTTCTACCCTATTACTGGGGTTTCACAAGCTCATACACCTAGAAAAACTTATACATTTATGTCCCCACAAACTCAACATTTACATACTCACACATATGTACACACACACAAACACACACACGAGTGCAAAAACGTGCTCACACACTCGCACACACATCATTCCCATTACTGGGCTCACTCCCCAGCACACTTGCACACCTCCGCCCCACCACTTACACAGCATATGCACGGTTCTCAAATCGACAAAATGACCTCTTCACAACACCATCCACTCCCACANTTCACAACACCATCCACTCCCACAATGCCGAGATACTTCACAAGGTTCCTTGTTCCAATACATCTCAGAAGCAACGTGACGGATGGCGAGACGTTTCTACATCGCCACCATACATGACTCTCATCACAACGAATGGGTAGGTCAATTATTTGCAGCATATTGCTCTTTTCTTTTCTTGTAAACGGTAAGTTTACATTTGTACACATATCCCCAGCATAATGCGCTCCTACATAGAGAAAGTGTGTATTATGTATGGAAAATGCGGATAGATTTTAGGAGTGCATACAAATCCATTTAGTAAACATTGGGCATGATTGTGTGTGTGTGTGTGTGTGCGTGTGTGTGTGTGTGTGTGCGTCTGTCTGTGAACACCGCAAATGCAACGCTCCTGTCACAGATGGTAAATTCCAATCGAATGTCCCCATTTACATTCCTCCCGACTTGATTTCTCCCCTCCTGATATCCATTCAAAGTCCTATCATCCGTCGTAATTTCAATTAAAAATAATTAGATTCAGCTGAAAAAAACTCTTGCTCCGTTCTGTTTGTCCGGTTGCTACGTGAGAGAGACTGGGTCGGCGGCGTGGTCGTCAAGCCATGAGTAATATGAGCAGAGCACTTGTCATTCCACTGTTCCTCCTCGTCGTACAGCTTATATAGTCATGAGGAAGGAAGGAGGGTACACACACGTACGTGATAGAGAAGAATGGCTCGTCCACTCACATGCTCACCTTTACAGACGCTCACATTCATCGTACCACATACACACACGCACTCTCTCACATACACATTCCCAAGTACAAACATACACGGTATTTGTTACGTGTTGTGGACAAACTTTGGTTGGTGTTATACTCTTATCGACTGAATACTTAATGGCTATCTATAGTCCGTCCTTGTTTCCCATTCTCAAGTTGCATTTAAGATGGATGATGATAAAATGTGTGCAGTAGGTTGTAGAATGAAAACTATTTCTCTGCCCATTGGTGTTTCTTCCTTCCCACGATGGATTGCATTCGTAGGATGTACTAGAGAGTCCTTACTAGGCTCGTGGAGAGAAAGAAGCAGTGAGGAGGAACCGCATATACGAAAGTACTAGAAAGAGACACAAAGTCGGGAGCAGAGAAAGAGCGCGGGAGAGAGAGAGTAAGAGAAACAGTAAGAGAAGGGGAATAACATGAATTTGCGTGATGTGAAAACCAAGAGGCAAGGAAGTAAACTACAGGTTCGTATCGATTTATTCCCCACATATCCTCCGAATGCTAACATATCCATGCTTTACTGTAAACATTGCCACATTCCGAGGACTAGACGACACTCCGCCTTTTTATTCCCTTCCCAACGAGCTCGGCTGTCTACCGCTTCTCCGACGACGACAACGACTACACAGAACTTCTCCTGCCACTACTCCAACCGCCACTTCTCCCATACAACTACGACTAGTACCAAGGGATACCCAACTGGCGCATTGATGGGTCAGAGTGGAGGCTAACGCCGATGCATTTCCCTTATTGATATTCACTTGGCTTAAGCATACACTGGGACAGACACGGAGGACAGAAGGGAGCGGGTAAGGATGACCGGCACGCACGCACCATAGCTTTCTCATTACCGGTCCACATACTGTCCTATAGCGTCCCAGTGTCCATAAGAGTGTGTGTGTGTGTGTGTGCATGTTTATGTGTGTACGTGTATATCTTCCAACCCCGTGATGTATTCCCTGTCCTAGGTGAGTACTATGGAGTTGTCCGGAGTGGGCATACTTGAACTGTTACCTCGTAGAGAACATGATAATATTAGGAAAGACTCTACTGACAATGTTGGTAGCACACTTTGGGTTACCCCTGTTGTCTACGGACGTAGATTAGGTGGGCGTGGAAAGCCCTTTTCCGGTGGCGAACGCTTGTGAGGAGCTGTTGAAAAAATGCCGGGAGGTAAAGTGGGAGATATAGGGGAGAGAGAGAGAGAGAAAGTAGAAAGACAAGAGAAGAGTGCGTGCAGGCAGTTTGGATCAGATTTATGATTGCAATGGTAAACTTTCAATGGCGTACATAATAGATTAGGACAAGCCATTCTTCACCTACATTTACCGGGGAAAATTCAAAGTTTTTCCTGGCATTTTCCCTGCATTTGACTTGTCAATTCCATGTGAATAGTAAGATGAATAATTAATGGCTTTTTCTCTT
>WJFA01003854.1:0-11846 GCA_009870155.1 Pseudobourletiella spinata | reverse complement strand
AACATATGCACATCATATACACATACGCACATACACACACACACTCCATGTTTACCCAACAGTATCCTTTTTTTGTAAACGGGATAACATGCATGCGTATTTATACAGCGCATTCCAATTATACGATCCTATCCTACATTCCCCGAATATACTCTCATTCCCATCAACAATAATTTCCGCGGGCTTTCACCTACGACGATGATGTGGAGCGACTTAAATTAAAACTAAAATTGTATATTATGAAGAACCTTGCGGTCCCGGAGCATCGTATCCATTCCCTTGCACAACTCACATTACTTCCCGCACACAGCAATACAGCCCTTGGGGCCATCAGAACACACGCACGCACACACACGCAATAAATGCGTCAGGGTTTTAGCAGAGGCCTAGGCGGTGGAGCAGCAGCAGCATTTGATAAAACTTTTTATTTTTTTAGCACAAGAAGACGGTGATGCGACGGATATAAGTGTCTACAGGTTCAGGTATGAGTTTTATCATCTTCTAGCCTACGGATTGGCCAGAAACATTTTATATGTTTTTATACATGTATTCCGAGGCATTCCATCCACTCCAGTCTTTTAAAATTTCCAGTCCACATTTTTTCCTACATAGCAAATCAATGCGATAGCATTATCGTCGTGAATTACACAGTTACATACTTATTTTTTAAATCCATAAACCAATATTGGGAGACATATCTAATAATACGTCCGGCTTGAAAAATATTTGCGAATCAAATTCTGCTGTTTTTTTAATATTCTGATTCTCTCTTCCGGATCCTCCCTTTCGTCTCGTCTCACAAAGAGAGCAATATGTGTCCTTCATTCCACAGATAACTGATGATGGCAGTGGAAAGAGTTCCTCCCTACACATATATATAAGATACAAAAAAATCCTCAAGGATACTCGTGCAGTTGATGTAATAGAACCACGATGTGAGGAAGTTGAAGGATCACATCTGCTCCACGCCACTAGTACAAGAATGGTGAATCAACCTTAATTCTCATGTAAGTATAGTACCAATATATTCCAGGCCACAAATTTCCCGTACCTCCAATACAATACAACAATTACAATCATTGTCATTCTCAGTCTAAAAACGCTGATCCGGACGACAGCCTAATTAATAATTTGTTTAGACTCACTACTACGTGGCAATTGCAAATTGTCACTTTGGTAAGCTACATGGCCGCCATTCCACACCACGTCACACTAGGCAAACTGGTACGAGAATCTGCCATAAATAGGCCAAAAATGAGTTAATTTTTTACCTACTATAAGAAATCGACATGACAAAATCAAAATTTTGAATCTATCAAACAAGAGCCATGCCTAATTTGTTTTTGGTATTTGAAGTCGCTGCCACTCACCTCACCTTACATAACCCTCCCCACTGATTTATTATGGAATGCAAAAAATCGTGCTTAAACTTTGATAAAAAACGAGCCTTTCCAAGACAACATACACTGATTTTCCAAATCAACAGTATACGATTAATATGAGGATCTGGAAGATACGGCCGACATATGACACACTAATATATAAAGAACAAACAATGAGCCAGAGACTAGATGATGATATAATGTCATCCGAAAATGTTTTAAAGACCATAAGCACACGCGCGCGAGGGAATTTCCAATCCAAGTATTTATCATTCGCATTATATGTACACTCAGTAAACAACATCTTCACAGAGGTTATCATCACATCTCCAACTTGAGGACCCTAACACATGTGTAATTATTGTTATTACGTGCTAATTTGTATATGGTTCTACACCTACGTAGGGTTTTTATTATGGGTTTTAATATTGAGAAGCAGTAAAGTCATGAAAAAAATGTTACAACGCAACGTCAGGAAGCGCCAGGAAACGCGGACATTACAACGCGGCAGTCCAGAGTGTTCGGCCACAAGTTAATGCTGTCATTACCACTGTACCACGTCACCCACTCATCCCAAAGTCATGAGAATATCGTAGAGTAATTACTTATTTATGTTCTTACCTATATACTTACATATATTTTATATTATATTGATGACCGAGGAGCACTCAAGGAGCAGGATCACGATGATTTGTACTTAAATGAAAAGTTGCAAAAACAATTTATCAAAAAACTCAATTACCCACAATGGTCGTTGTGTTATTCCCCACAGAGAAGACTCGCTACCTACTAATAGTAATACCAAAGAAGAAGAATCAAGTCAGAGAATAACTCATTTATCTTCCAAAAATCACATCGCTTATTATTACTATTACTACACCAATAAATACTCCGAACCGTTTCATGTTTCTCTCACATACATCTCGAGAGAAATTATAGACGGAAGTATATAGCAATTTCCCAAGAGTGAACTCATTTTTTTAAACCATGCTGGTGGTTCTGACTTCCAAATAAAATGCATTATTATAACAATATTCACTTAGATTAATTGCTCAAGATTCAATTATAGTGTCAAAATGATGATTGTTCCGAAATGACAAGCCTGCCTACATGAACGATGAGTCGGGCGAACGCGTATATAAGGGTGAATGTTGACTAAATTCTCATAAAAAAGTAAGCCATATATGTATAAAATCTAATAATAATATAAGATTGAAAATCCATTGCCATATGGTTGAAAAGGGTGACGCGCACGCGTGACGGTGACTATTCATTGCACACCTTGTAGTCACCATCTCTCTCTCTCTCTCTACCCACACAAGCAACGGTATAAGTGGTGGTTGCAAAAGACTAGACCTATATAGTACACGTTTAATAATCATGAAATAGAATTCAATACCTGCCAATAATAATCTTACTTCCTCATCCACGAACGACACTCGAGTACGCACGAGATGCAGGAAGGGATATGCATATATAAAGTCTCTGCCCCTTCCTGTAAATGACAACAGCACTCGCTCACTCACTCAATGTGCGTGTGGTGAGGCCCAAGAAACGAGATTGAGGAAGGACTTTGAAAAAATACCGACTACAAATAGTGTGGAAACGACGCTATCACAAGCCCATGCTATTTTTTAACGTAAAGATGTGTTCAAATTACAAAACTTTGTATAACAACAACGACGACAAGAAAAAAAACAATTGCAAAAAGGATTCAAACAAAGGCGGGAAAAAATCCTTTACGGAACCACCAAAACTTTGCTACGGGTCGTGTACGGGCTAACGTCATGGCCAGCTTTAAGTTCAAAAATACTTAATGAAGAATGAGTGAGCAAACAAGGAAACCGCGAGCAGCGCAGAGTTAATCAATTCAGTCAGTGCGGAAATAATAGTAATAAATAAATGAGGGAATAATAATGTGGGGTTGCAGCGGATGATGAGACAAGACATAAAACATCCACAGCAGCTGTCCTATCACTTACTGGAAACCAAGCTGTCGTATATGTAAACCCCCAATAGAATCACCACTACGGTTTCACATACACACAAACACATGCAAAACATGCAGAACTGGCAAAAGGATAGCTCACTATAAAGTGTAAGATCATGGTACAGACTTGGAACCGCACAATGAACACACACACACACACACATTCGCAGACTGGAAATACTATGGATAATTCGCAAATATACTAAATACTTTATAGTTTACAAAAACAAGGATTTTGTCATCTCGCTCTACCTCCAAAAAGTTTCTCTCCTACAAAATGACAAATGTTCCAATGCACATAATATACTTGTCTTGAACTTTTCTTCATCACAGCTGGTCATTTTTGGCTTTTGTTTCCCTTTGGAAAAAATTAGGGCTGGTTCTACTCATACTCTGTCCTGTCCCAAGCTGGTACGACGTCAAAAGACATGGACACACACAAAAAGACGAAAAAAACATTTGACTTTATACTATATGGTATGACTCGTGAATGTGTACTCGATAATATGCACATTATGTGCGGATGCATATATAACAATAATATAATAGCCTTTAAAAAATCCTAAAACTTTCCGCTCACGTACACACTCACACAATTGACAGGACCCTGGGTAAACAATATTATTTATATGTAGAGGAACGAGACCAAAATAACTTGCATGTGCAGAGATTACGTAATATGCATGTAGCAATAAAACTCATTATTAGTACAAGACTTTAAAAACTTAAAACGTAATGACGACAATAATAATAACAATATTAATAATAATAATGAAGATCCTTATAAATTGTCATTTTCCCTCCAACAACAACAACAACGGTTTCCAACAAGAAGCAAGCAAATCCAAAGTTTTAACCTCCTCCTCCAACACACACTACTAAGCTATCATAATGGTCCACTATGATGAGTTAGCAGTTTCTATTAGAAAAAGAGCATACGTTGCCATATCCACATACCCTTCACTACACACAGACACACACACAGCCAAGACATTCCCGCACCTCATGTCCTACTTATATACACACACACACACAAAGGTCACAGCCTGATGTAATTCGTACACTATTTTTGTATTTGTATGAGTAGTAGCGAACAACCCCCCTGTCCCCATCATCAGTTGTGTGCATATAAACTAGATGAGAATGTCGAGCGGGCCGACGGCGAAAAAGTTTTTTCGTTGGTCGTCGTAAATACTCGGCCGTCTCGCCGTGACTTTCAGCATGGTATTTAGTAGCAGTAGTAGTAGTTAGAAGTAGTTTAGTTACAACCTGGTCTTGTATTACATGGTCTCAGGTCTTCTTTTACCGTAGAGCAGTATAGTACTAGCATAGCTTCGTGTAAGATATCGTGTACTCATCAAAATGTATATGGGAAAACAGGTGAATATTTTTAACTCATACCTCACGTAACAGCAACAGCAACAACCCACAGTAAGAGAGTGGACATAATTATATCAAAGACATATGCCGGAACGAAAGAAAATTTTCAAGAGCAGACCAAAAGTACTGCCATATTACGCGGGTGAAAATTAAATATAAGTGTTGATTCCTTGGTTGCTTGGTTAGTTAGTAAGTAGTACACTGGAAAATGATGATGAAATTGACACAGAGAAATTCATATATATAAATGGAAAATTATGATTGGAAAAGTGAGCTCGGCGCTAGTATGAACTGGGGGGAGTAAAAGAGGGTGAAACCAATTATTCATGACGGTATCCTCAAATAACGACACTTGCATTGAGAGCTTGACCGATCAAAATCACCTTTGTGTTACGTATCCTTCCGTTCCCAAGTTTGTTTGTTTGTTTGTTTTGTTTCTCCAAATCCGAAAGAGACCAAACACAAAATAATACTAAAAAAATTACGACTAAAAATAAGTTCGTTAGAGAAACCACCAGCATGTATTTTCGAAGAGTTTTTTTCCAAAAAAGTTCATTCTTATTATTATTTTTTCATATAGATGCCGCGGGGACGAACACAACGACCATTTCGTTAAGGGAATTAAATATCTATATCAAAAATATATGTAATAATAATAGTAATAATCATAATCATACTAATTATTAGTGATAATAATACCTAAAAAACACACTTCCTCCATGCTCCTTGAATGCTTTTTAAACCTCATTTTCTAAAAAATCGTGATCTTGATGCCCCCTCGAGCGAGAATAAAAATAATAATAATGATAATAGTAATAATTTCTATAATTCCTATAATTATTATCAAATAAAAATATAAGGAAAAAAGCTTGTACCACGAACGAGTTTGAAGAGATGCATGTATATGTATATAATATATATATATATATATAAATTGAAGAAAACTGAACATATGATCACCTCGGTATTTATCAGCTTACGTAAAAGTTATCAGTCATCATCAGTTATAGAGTTCTCCAGACCCGCGCCTCTCATCATCCTCATCAGTAATAGTGATAATAATATGATAATATAATATGTATATGTATAGTAAATATAGCGGTAGTATGGTAGCAGTATGGTGCTCGCGCGGGCCCGTGAATTAGCAGTCACATTTTTGTTATATATATATATATATCCATATATATGCATGTATATATAATATAATTATTATCAACAATATCCGTTCCAACGACGACACTCATTTATATATTTTTTTCATACATACACGCACACACACGCGCGCGCTCACATTACACATCATACAGTACACACACAAGAGTTTGAAAAACCGTAGTTAGTTTGTCTTCTTCTTCTCTATCTTCTTCTTGATTCAAATCATCTCGCTCATTGTTTGTTGATTATCATCAAATATTACACGCAGGATCCTCAGGATATTACTATTATTATTGGCTGTGAAAAGTTGTTCTAATTAGTATCACGACTATATAGTAGTTTCCCTCCCAGGTTTTCCAGACTATTTGGACTATTGGACCAGTTCCATATCTTTCTCCATATGATAATAATAATAATAATTATGTGTACATTGTCTCGAGGCAATCAATAGGATGACGTCAATTTGTCCCTCATATATAATGCAATTATTCCGACCGACTACGCAATCCGTAACACTATATATGGGCCTAATTAGAGCTCTCTATTTTCTGATAATGAGTGTGTGTGTGTGGGCGAGAAATGGTTGCGCGCGGGAATGGATGCGAAGCTCCTCCACATTTTCAGAATATGTAGCTATAGGTGGGATGCACACACATATACCTCGATTTTGTCTCTCTCTCTTTCACTAAAACCAAAATGCGTGGATGCATTGATTCGACTGGGTATATAGTTCTATACATATACATATATATAATACATCATCTGGAATCATGACGTGTACAACGTTTAAATACATAGACGATATCATGGAAAGGAAGCAGGGGACAGTATGAAGAGTGCGTAGTAATTAGTTGGGTGAAGTTCTAAAAAAATCATAATCATAATAATAATAATAATTCCTACCAAACATGTGTTATAGCAGCAGTACGCACTAATAATAATAACAATGGCGATAACGGCTCTAACAACCCGTTCCCGCCGCCGCTACCTACACATCATTTCGTATCCGCGTAGTACGTAGTAGTAGTAGTAGCATTGTAGCATTGTATATAGTAGTATAGTTTAAATACAAACTCGGTGGAATTTGTTACAAGTTGGTCATTATGCGTTATGATTATGATTATTATTATTATTATTATTATTGAGAGAATGCGTGTACTGGTGTTGCAAATTATTAAAAACATTTCCCCCTTTTGATGTGTCCACTTTGAATTCAGGTAAAATAATATGTGTTTGACTATATAACTTCCTCTCTTCCTTCTTTTCACTTACTTTTCTTTGCTCTCTTGTCCCGTGCGGATACAATTTTTGAATGAATCCACCGCAAATAAAAAAAACAAACAAAAAACAATAATGAGAGGTTCTTTCCTTACACGTTGATGATGATGACGCCATATAAGCAACTTATAGCTCTCAAAAAAACTTAAAAGGAAATTAAATTAAAAGGAGGATCATTACTATGAAACTAAAACTAATTAATTAGAGAGAAGGAGGGATGGCTAAATATAGGGAACAAGTACCTCTGAATATCTCACACGGATAATAATAATAATAATAATAATAACATAGTTTGATGAGAGAGGGGGAAAATAATACGAGTCATACATACTCTTTTCATCCCTAACAAGTAGCATTTGTCTACTATGTATACCTTTCCGAAGTCCATGTATATACTTGTAATTATAATCCGAAGCTGTATATAACCATTGATACGTCGAGGAGGTTCCCCTCTTAAGTAAATGTTATTATTATTCCCTAATACAAACGTGGGTGTATGTAATAATGAATGAACCGCTGTTCGCAAATGGTCAAAATCTCTACCTCCTTCAAAACACACACATACCGGTAGCAGTAGCTTATATATGCAAACACGTCTGCAACTAAAGTCTTATAAAAGCTTGTATATTCTTTACTAATAATGAATAATAACAACAAATCAAACGTCATAATCAGCATTGCCTCTTCTTTTGATGCAGGATGCAAATCAAAGGAGCACCCCATACTCCTTCGAGGGGGAAAATTCATTAGACTTTAGCGGCTCAACTCATAGTCATCATACAATGAACTCTCAAGGGTCACATCTGAAAGACCATTTCTTCGGCTGGACTTGAAGGACCCAAAGGTCACTGAACAGAGTACTCGTAAATTTCATCTTCACTAGTCAGTGGCTCATATGTCGAATTACCTTGCAAAAAAACTGGATTCAACTAGTGTATTCAGTTTCGTCGTTCGGTTTTGTAGGATAGAGCCGCTCAAAAAGTCGAACAAAAATAATAACAATAATAATTTTGAACTCATTTTGGTGATTTACGTCGAGGTAATGATGATATGATCCACCGGGTGGGGTTCAAAGTTACTCGATTACGAGTCAAATCCCAATAATCTTAGGAATTTTCCACCCCAAGGAGCCTGTGAGGTGCCCCTGATTATTATTATTTCCCTTTTTCTGTTAAAGAATATATTTATGTACGTAGGTATGTATGTACTCCTAAAAATAGTTTTATATATATTGATGACGAATTTTACGACGACGATGAGACTGAGTGAGAATCAGTTTTGCTTTTTACTCATGTGGTTCCTTCATATCTATAATAATAATAATATAATGTAGATATATATATATATGTATATACGGTTCGCCCCCTATTATAACTCTCCCTAAATATAATATACTTTTATATATATGTATCTTGTATTTATACTTCTATATCTTCATCTCCCTTGCCATACTTTATCCGGTATCAATTAAATTCATCATTCAATCAAACGCCGAGAGTAACGGACCAACCGACCGACAACAATAAATTTATCTCGCGACGACTCTGTTTTGTATGTCTCCACAATATGTCCTCCTACACATCCTCAATGCTCTCCCGGTATAAATGGAATCACATCATGCATGCACACTCCCTACATATATTAGAAACATGGTTATTTTATAGCATATCTCCAAAGGATATAACGTGTCTCATGATCTCCCCTGTGGAGGTGTACTTTTACATATTTATATTATATTTATAGATATATATATATGTATATATATCTTTACCATGTGAACAGACAAAGGTTTTTTCAATTGTTTTTCTTCAATAATGCGGTGCAAAAAGAGATGTATGGTATGTGTACTGGATGGTGCTATATTTGTGTCTGTACTATTTTTTTTGTAAATGTGTAAACAATACACGTAATATTTTCCAGTGTCTCAATGCGTGGGTGTGTGTGTGTATGTGAGTACATGCTGAGTGTATTGAGATTATGTGTATGTGTGTACATGGGAAATGGGAGATGTTCACTACAATACACAGATCAAAGTTGATAATTGTTCCGTATCTGATAAGAGTGGATTTCCTTTCCTGTACCTCCTATACCTTTCCTCCGTTCAATTATACTCCCTATTAATACGCTTCCATTGTTCTCCACCACTACACACAGTCATACACAATCCCACACTTCCGACACACATACACAAACAGACACACACACACGCTCAACAATACTCTGGTAATCATAAAATTTTGTATCCTCCGTTATATGTAGTTTTTTAAAGTCTTCCTCCCACTACTCTCTGTTTGTAGCAGTTTTGTCTCTCTCACAGTTGTTCTTGTTCTGTTGAGGATGATGATGGTATCGAAGAGCCGTTTTTTTTCTCTCTCCCTCTGCCTACTAAATGGTTTCTTTTTTTTGTGGATTTATTTTTTTTCTTGTAATTTTTAACGTGATTCTAGAAGAGTGCGGACTGGAAACATACGGGCAGGATGTCGCGTCATGCCTTGATCGGAGCCTTGTTGCTGTTGTTAAACCAGTGGTACTTGTCCCCCTTGCCGGTGGGGATGCCTGGGCCGTAGGGCCCATGCTGAGCCGGGGAACTCCACTTGGACGACGTTCCGTAGCCATACTTTGGCGGGGAGAACTTGGCCAGGCTGTACATGGAGGTGTAGTGACTCGGCGGGCTGGACGAGAACATGTCCACGGACGACGAGTGGTTCATGTGGTGTTGTTGTTGTTGGCTATGGTTGTTATTGTTGTTGTTCATATTGTTGCTGCTGTTATTACTGTTCATGTTATTACTACTGTTCACGCTGTTGTACCAACTGACGGCGGCCGGGCTGGGCGAGTGGTTCGAGTGATGCATCCCCCCGTGCCCATGATGAGAGTGGTGATGAGGGTTGTAGCCATTCGAATGGTTGAATCTACTCCCCTTGTAATTGTTCGGACTCGTTCCGTTGGACAGAAATCCTCGGCGACCATTACGACGGGTCGACATCTCTTGTACACCCTGGAACAACACACACAAAGACAAGTCCAACGGTTAGTTTCATATTAACACCACCCTTCTTCCCAATACGTCACACACTTCACACACATCTCATCACATGGCCATGAGCAATTTTTCCGTCGTTCGTCGTTCCTGTCAACCAGGATGGGATCCCTCTCTCCTCCCCAACCATGTCCTCCGCCAGTGCCAGTTCATGGCCATTCAAAAATACCGTACATAGGAGAGTTATCATCATCATTGTAACAACTGCGCTAACACGTTCTTCTACTTCACCTCCTCCACTTAACTCCCATACGTCCCATGTATAACAACAACCAGCAGAGAGCGGGGGGATATATGCGTCCATAAATGGGCCCGCTGGCAATGCTCCCGTTCCCTATACCATTTGCTTGCTGCCAGGCAAGCACAGTCTTGCCAGCCCAATAATGTTATGCCTTTACATGCATGCACAAACACACACACACACACACACAGAAACACACTCATACAATCACACCGTAACCGTAACTTCCCGCACGAAAAAGAATCATAATATACTTGAACTCTCAAGTCAAAGGGGGAAACGGCGAGGTCGTGCCTCATTTCCCACCCGCTGCGCCCCTGCTACGCTATTCCCGTCTGATTTAGACCATCAAATCATTTCGGTCTGCTCTGTCAAGAAGGAAGAGGAGCGGAGAAGAGAGAAAGAGAGCAAAGGAAAAGCAAGGATGTCGTCCCAAAATTACTTCAAATACCTTCACCATCTACCAATTCCGCCGCCCTTCCCAACCAACTATACAAGAACCGCTCACTTCCCAGCCATTCTATAATACGTCATCCTTGTCGCTTACTTACTTACTTTGCGGGGACCTAACGGGTGTGATTGAATCTAGAACAACGTGACTCTGTCTCACTTACTTGACTTTACCGCTACACTTCCATCCACTCGCTCCTCCACACAGTGAAGTGCCGCGAGAGCCTTCACACGTAATTCTTATGCGTATGACTCAAGGTAACATATCGTCTGCCTTGAGTTCTGACTTGAGCCAGTCGTCCCGTCACTCCACGGGCCAACAACATGTTAGCCCACACAACCCCGCCGGACGCCGAGCCGATTCCCTCCGAACGGAAGGATGACCTCGGGAATTTCCATCCAACCCGGGAAGGTCTCTCAACAGGAACATTTCCTCCTCCTCCTCCTCCTCCTCTTATTTGTCAGTCAGAGGACGGCACAAGTTTTCCCACTTTTAAATACTACATACAAC
This sequence comes from Pseudobourletiella spinata, assembly GCA_009870155.1. Lineage (NCBI taxonomy): Eukaryota > Metazoa > Arthropoda > Collembola > Symphypleona > Bourletiellidae > Pseudobourletiella > Pseudobourletiella spinata. The sequence goes on along the minus strand of WJFA01003854.1, from coordinate 419 downwards.
ATGACAGACATACATCACACCTCGTCTTGCCTACTAATACCAGCTACTTCACTACTTTACCCAACATTGCCTACGATTTATCCCGTTTACATCATCGCCCTACTCGGGCATGTGCACACCGGCAGAGTAACACCTGGTGAAAATATCTCCTCGAACGACCTTGTTCATTCAACAGCGGCGCAATGCTGGGACTCCAAAGCCCGTAGTAGCCCTTACTAGGAACTACTTGGTAAGCTCACGCAGGGAAATTAGTGCCACGTCCACTCTCGCAATCCCATTAACCCTCACTATTAAGGACATTCAACATGATCATATGAGAAAGAAGAAGAAGAAGACGAAGAGGCGACCAGCGCAGCGGTTGCTACTACCACTGCAACTGCGCACTTTACAAACGGCAGCGGCAGCCCATACACACTACT